>SNQJ01S0023756.1:143404-153993 GCA_010110895.2 Picea sitchensis | reverse complement strand
TTTTTTACCCAGGTTGTTTGAGATATCAACCATTACCCTGTCAACATAGCCGTCAGAAATTTGTCAACATAGTCATCAGAAATTAATGAGTTATTGTAGGTCAGAGACCACAGCAAGAGCAGACACGGCTTCCATGCGTTCATTCCCCAAGGATTCGATCTCTCGACCTCTCGCACGTCCATTTTTGTCATCGGATTTACTGTGGTGTTGTGTATAGCTGTCATGTTTTTATTATCTCGTCTGCCTCGAGCTAGGAGTGAAAGTGTGGAATCGAAGTCTAAATTTGAATCGCCAAAGACGTGAATTCTAATTCTAAATGGTTCAGATTATTGAAAATCTCATAAAATTTTATATGGATCACATTTTTTGACAACTTAAAAAAGTTAGTTATAAATTCTTTATATTATTACATTCCAACTATTTTTTAAAAAGTTTGTTATAAATTCCTTATTTTTTTACATTTTAACGATTTTAAAGGAATTTGTTATAAAACTATATGATTCTTAAAGGAATTTGTTATAAAATTATTATTCACACAACATATTTTGTTTCATATAGGAGGACGAATAGATAACATGTTCTGTTTCATATAGGAGAATAGATAAATAGATTTATTTTAATGATACTCTTATAATTAATATTTTTTTTTTCTAAAATTTAATATAATTTTAGATAATTAGTAACTTACATTTTATCAAATTCCTACACAAAATAAGTAAAAGACAAATACATATATTACAATTGTCATTATAATTTTAGAAAATTTTAAATTAAATAGGTTTTATTTATATCCTTCATTTATTCATTTATTGTATTTTTATTACTTCGACATTCTCATTTACGCATTTAAAAAATATACTAGTAATACATATATTCTCATGAAAGAGTTCATCTTAAAGATATAATATTTTTTTATTTTCAAATAGAATTTGAAATGAATTATAATCCATTCTATGATCAACTATGTCCACCATATATCGTGACATTAATTTTGTTTTAAAAAGTGTCAACTACAAGTTCAACATATATCATGACAAACTATTTATGGGCGCATTTGTAATTTGATGACCGTACTAATGTTATTTGTTAAAATTTATTTGACATATTTTACAACATAATTACTAAAGGGCAAATTAAGTTGTGAGAAGATGGTCCGAAGCATTGGTCCACGCAATTTTAAGTTTTGTCTACTCATTATGAGATATAGTGTTAGAAGAAGTGTAAGTTCTTGATGTTCTCACAAATAAATATTTAGTGTGAAATTCATAAGTTGACGTCACTATTTTACGGCAAATTTTCAAAATGAATGGTTATGGGAGATTGAATCTTACTTTGAAGTTAATAACATGAGTAATATAGATAAAATCAAACTTATGTAATGAAAATGTGAAAGGTATGATGATCTCAAGTTGTGTGTAGTTTGTTCGTGGAATGTTGCAGAGGATTAGGTTTGATCTATTTTTTTTTTTGAAAAAGTCAAGTCAATAAGGTTTAAGATTTATAATCACTTGATTTAGATAGGAATGGCTCCTTCTGGACTACGGATCATCTGTAGGGCGGTGGGAAAATGGTGTTTTCCCTTTTGCTTTATGTATAGAACTTTGTTGTGGACCATGGGAGAGGTTGAGAGGATCAATGTGTTTAGATTACTTTGTTGGTGTGTGATCAACTTTTAGGGTTTTGTTTAGTTTATGTTTCTAATCTTAGTTCACGGGGGAGTCACCTTTGGGATTGGATGGTCTCCTCATTGTTGGTTGTTGTTAGGTTATGAAAAATGTATAAATATCTTCATTTTTCCCACATTTCATGATATCATCTTGATTGACTTTTCGATTATTTAGGAGCAAATGGAATAGGAAATGAATAATATACTCTTTAGCGTTATTGTTGAAGTTAGATTACATAGATCCTAAAATATGATTGGAATTGTCTGGGTTTATTACAGGATTGGTTAAGTATTGTCAAACCCAAGATAGCAAAGGAAATCTTGAAGATACGCAAGCTATTGGAGGTTGAAGACTTTATGGCGCAAGGCAGTTTTGAAGATGATCGAGTTTCTTATATTGTAACTTTATAATAGTAAAGCAATCCTGAGGATCTCTCGATCCTCGGGATAGCTTAATTTACCTAGATTATTGTAATATATAAGGGGTAAATAGATCTTGAAAGGATAGAGAAGAATTGCATCCAAGAACTCGGAACTTAGAATTGCTATGCGTTAGCAGTTTTTGTAAAATGTTGTACCAGCTATGAAATTAATAAAAGTGTTGAGCTGTTTTACCATTTCTATATACTGAGTTTCAAATAACAGTGCTTCTAAGGACCAAGGGCCCAGTCTAAAGGAGCTACTGTTCGACCTGTAATTGTATCAGTTCAATTTATGTTTTGTGATTTGATTCTCTTTTACATAAGTTAAATGAACGCATCAGTGTCTTGATGATTTTATGTCAATTGAAAAAGATAGATATTTCCTTAAGCATTAGATGATTGTTGCTCCAATTCCCGTTACTGAGATTGATGTGTGATAGTTCCTCATAAGTTCACATTTACTTAGTTTACATTTGTTGCTCCTTTTACTTAGTCTACATTTGTTGTTCCTTTCCATTAGAATATAGTTGGTGTTCCTTTTAATAGAAATGTGATTGTTGTCTCTTTTCGATTAGATTATAGTCTCTGTTTCTTTCCATAGATAGAGTAATTTGTCTTTTTTTTCCAGCAATTAGATTCATAATAATAGTCATTTCTGCAGGGCTTTATTTAGATTCAATTACTGCTCTTAAAATGAATTCAATAGATTAATTAGTTCATTTCCATTGCACAACTTTAGATTTCAATTCTTAGAATCTTTAATGAATGTTTGAGGAAATTGATTGTTGATAAACTCATATTTGCTTTCACTACACGATTCTAGCCTCTACGAGCTATCTGCATAGACTTTGTCGATATTCTTTGAGATAAAAGACGAATCCTCGGGTTGATAAATTAATGTTAAACTAAGATTGTTTTCAAACATCTTTAGACCCAACAGTTGTGGACTTGATAACTAAGGGAGATTTTAACATGGTGGAATGGGAGGGTGACCTTGGTTGTGGTGCAAGGAATGTGATCAATGGTGTAGAGAAGCAAGCATGGTCTCGTTGTAATGTTGTTCTTCAAATGTATGATGCCACCTAGAAGAAGAAGAGGGTGGACATTGGATTATCGTGGTTAGTTCACATGGACTAACTTACATACTAGGTAGAAACATGGTAAAGGCTCAATTGGATCGAGGCCCTGGGAGGACATATCCTTCTCAAGTCAATTGCATCCAACGAATGTGTTCGAGATCGATGTTACATGTTAAGACAATTTTCCTATTCAAACGCTCATCTCAATAGGTCACATAGTTAACTTTGACCCCTTCAACTTTGTTCAAGATAAATGTCTTGCATCTTGTGTCCTAGGACTTGCAAGCCCTGGTGCATCGGGTTTGGAACCTTTCTCCTCTACCACAGGAAGATCGGGGATGGTTTCTTTGGTGGGAAGTAGTTGTATGTCGAACAGTTAAGTTCACGAGACGATGAGGGAGGATGATGGCTCCCAAATGACATAGTGAGTTGCAAGATGATAGGCATCATCTTGAAGAGGTTTGTATATTTCTTGATGAATATTTTCACAATGTAATGCTTCGAGAAGATGTTGTGAAGGGGAGGTGTATATTACTAGGGGTCTTGGGTCCAATTCAAGTTGTAGTGGAATAAGGAAGGGGATGGAGGCTTTGAGTTTGATTTTAGTTTCTTGAGGAGCAAGGTGGTTACTAACAAAGTTATTGGTTTGTGTAGGGAAGATGGTTCTCTTATGGAGGATCTAGCTAAGGTTAAAGGTATGTTTGGTTTGCACTTTCAAAAAAAATTATCTTTTTTATTTAACAAATAGTGTCATGAATGTTAGGGACTCTTGTAACAAGGTCATTCTACATAAGGTGTTTGTTCATGACCGATATAGGTTAGACAATGACTTCTCAAATCAAGAGCTTTTTGCAACACTTAGATCCATGCATAATGGAAAGTCCCTAGGTATGGATGAGTTTCTTTGTGATTTTTACAAGGCTATGCGGGACATGGTGGGGGGTATTTTTGGTTGTTTTTCTATGGAAGCCTTTTCCATTGGGGCTTTGACCAAAACTCTCAAGCAGGAGCTCATTAAGCTTATTTCGAAGAATGTGGCCAAAGACATTATTGGGGGGTGGAGATTCATTACTTCACTCGATATTTCCTACAAGATCTTGGCTAACACAGTGGCCCTTTGTGTTCATACAATAGCTAGGAAGGTTATTCGACAATAACAGACATGGTTTGTGCACGATTAATTTATTCTAGACATGGTGATTTTGACTTGGGAGGCTATGGAGTTGACTCAAGAGTCTAGCTAGTAGGCACTCTTTCTGAAGATAGATTTTGACAAAGCCTATGATCAAATTGATTGGTCCTTCATCATGGAGATGTTGACTTTCTTGGGTTTTTAGACCTCAATGTGTGGCTATGGGGAGCACTTTATTCTCTAATTCCTAAACATTTGTCTTATTTAATAATTATCCCTTCCCTTGGATTTTGTTGGATCGATCGATTAGGTAAGGATGCCCCTTATCCCCATACCTATATGTGTTGACTATAAATTCTTTGAGCTATCTTTTGGAGGTTGCCTACATCTAGGGGCATGTGCATGGTATTTTTCTTCCTAATGGGTTGAAAATGGTTAATAAGCACTGTATTGATGATTATTTTCTTTTTGAATCTCATGATGGTGCTCAAGACTATTTGGACCTTTTTGGTATAACCTCAAGTGTGATGGTTAGTGGCATAAAACATATTTTTGGATGGTTGGATTAGACAACCTGCCTAGTTGAGTCCCCTTAATTGTGACATTTATTAGTTCATGGATCATTTTTTGGTATCTCGACATACCTTTTGGAGTGGATCTTTCACCTATTTCTATGTGGGACTAGTGTCTTCGGAGGTTGCAAAGAAAGCTTAATTTCCAATAGTATAAATACTTTCCATTTGTAGGGAAGTTTATAGTTGTTAGGAGGATCCTCCAAGCATCTCATATCTACTATGTCTCATGTAGGTTTCCCAGTCGGGCTCAATTTAGGCTCTTGGATAAGATTATAAAATCATATTTGTGGGAAAAGTATGGTGGGTAGTAGGGCCTTTTGATGGTCTTGTGGGACGTATGTATCATGTGGAAGGATGAGGGGGCTTAGGGTTAATTCATGTGGATACCCAAGGGAGCATCCTTGCTCTTATATGGGTGGTGTGTTGCTTGGAGGGTAATGACCCTTAGTAGTTCTTGATGTAGCATCGATTTTTTATTACCCAACATGTCGATAAGGTGTGGGGGGATTTTGACTTGTGTGACATTATCTCCTCCCCTCACCAGTTCCAAGTTGTAGGTTCATTTATTCTCAAGAGTATCTAGGTAGCTTGGAAGTCAGTTATAGGCTTGGTTATATGGGATACAGATGGTAGTCGAGTAGAATGGGATTTGGCGAGATGCTCTATTTGGAGCTAGAGGTTGCAGGGTACTTATATTGTAGATCTCTCACATTTCCAGGCTTGACATATGAGTAAGAAGGGCATCTTATTTTTACAAGATCTTCGGTACTCTATGGTATACTCCTTGAAGGATTAGCGCACTTTGGATCGACAACATGCTTTGTTTCCCTCCAATTAGCCTATTATTTCTAGCTTGTTAACATCATCCCTTGGGAGGATGTGTATCAAATGAATATTGCCATGTTAGGTCCTTTTTTGTGAGACTACGAATGGAGCTATGATCGCCCCCTTCAGCAACATGACTCTTGAAGTTATGCTCCAATTTTCATTAATGTCATGGGTTATCCCTTGTCCCCAATGCTTGTTGGGTTTCTTTGGCCCAAAGGATAGGTGGGTTCATCAGTTGCATAGTGTTTGGCATGTTTAATTTTCCTACAAGGTGAGAGGTTTTGCATGGTTGGTTATTTATCAAAAGCGGGAAACTTTTCTTGGTGATTGCAACTATCTCGTTTTGTTTTCTTTCATTTGTATTTGGAATTGTCTAAGGATATATTCTTTGTTCACCTTTTGGAATAACTATTGTAAGGTTTCTCTTTGATGATGAGGTTAGTTCTTAATCTTTGTACCATGTGAAGGGGTGAGGCAGTATGTAGTTATTGGCTAAAGGTTTTTTCTTATTAAATATGTGAAATCTTTAGATGTACGGTATCATATTATGATTTTATTTATGCTTTAGTAATGTTGAGGAAGAGGATATAAGTCCCATGATATATACCATGTCACTTCTTGTTTTGTTGATGTAAATATAAGATGCATTGTTTAAAAAAATACATTAACTACACATGGTTATAGGAAGCCCCACAACCAAAAATCCATCCAATAAATATAGTTCGTTATGAATTGGAAAATCAAGCAGATGATGCATGAAAAACATTACACTTTGAAGCATTACAAGTATCAATATATTAGATAACAGTGATAGCATGAACATGATAGGATATCAAGAAGACTAAACACAATTAAATATTGAAGTATCAATTTTATTTGCATCAATACTTATAAATCAAGCTCGAGTTTCTACTTGTCAACTCTCTTCGGGATGCATACCAATTCAAAAATTGAAAATAAATCACGTGCCAAAAATTGAAATAACAACCTTCTTAGTAGCTATCTTAAAGACAAATCTAGTCATAAACAATAGTATTCACTTAAGAACAACAACAAAAATCACTTCCAAGGAAAAACTATGTAAGACCATCTATATACTTGAAACAAAGAAGACCACACAAGTTGACAACAATAGAAGTAGAGGAAACAATGTAATAAGAGGTTTGTTGTCCCTAAATTAACCTCACTTTCTTACAATATGAATATTGTGCATGTAAAACTTTTAACGGAAATTTAAGAAGATCCCCCATAAAACTTCAAAGGAATCACATAACAATTCTTGAGATCAAATCCTCCAACACTACCATTATCACTGTGTATATAGATATAGCATCTAGTCTCATTGTCAACATGGATGAAAAAGAACACATTTTCCATTTAGGTTTGGGTATACAAAAAGCATCTTCACTTTATTCTTGATAATAAAAGTTTGAAGAATATGATTTATTTGACAATTGTTCAATTACTCAAATTAGAAAACCAAAACACATATATAGCCATAAACCATTGTTTGGCTCAACTCAAGTAAATAATTGTGCATCGCATAGTAGTGAAAAATTCCAATACACTATCTATAAATTCAAGGATGAAGTCACCTATGATATTATGCCTCTAGATGAATGTGATGTATTGTCTAAGAAACTTATTTTTTCCAAGGAAAACCTTCCTAGGAATCCCAAGGGGTGCTTTGCCACATTTATGGATGGCATCCATGGTAAACTTGGTGACATAGACTAGTGCGCCTCACCCAAGAGGATTCGAACCAGGAACCTACTAGCACAGTACTAGCCAAATGCCTAACAACATTGGCAACAACCGATTTCTCTAACCCCTTAGGTGGCCTAGATGGTCTTTTATGTTAGAATCATTGGGAATTCTTGAGTCAATATTTCATATTGTCTTCATTAACATCAAAGATTATTTCCATGCATTCCCTGGGTAACATTAAGTACAATTTTTTTATTATTTCAACAAAACAATACTACAAGTTGTTGGGTCATAATAAAAAATCATTGTGTTTTCCACATACCCACAAGTCATGCAAAATGTTGTGGTGTCGACACATTTATTGTTTGTCATGTAATTTGCACGACTAAGCACGCTTGTGGAGGAATACACAAATATTTGTAAGGATGCAATTGGTGTACCTCTACACTACTAGGTCCAACATAGAATTAAGTTAGCACCTAGAGGTCCATTGTCAAATGGGCATGTGTATTGAAAAATTATCTTATAGAATTAGAATATCAAGTGCCAAAACCAAGATCCACTGAGGACATATTAGGTTGATGTTTATCCCTACAAAATCCTAACCTTTCTCACACTAAAGAAGGATAGTACATGGTTCCTCATAATTGATTATCACAATCTAAACATGAACACTCTCAAGAATTGGCTATTCCATTTTTTCTTATTGAAGACCTTCTAGACTTATTGAGAGGATTAAAGTTCTTCACCAAGTTTGAATTTAAATATTCCTATCATCAGATTTTTTTCAACCCTTAGGATTGGAAGACCATGTTCAAGGATAATGATAGATTATGAATGGTTAGTAATATATTTTTCCTTAACTGACATAGCCACAACATTCATGAACCTTAGGAATGATGTTTGTAACCCTATACAAATTAATCCTTATGTTCTATCTCGATAATGAACTAATTAAAAAATATATGGGATGATAACTATTACAACAACCCCATCACCAATTCCTTTGAGTACAACAACAACACAACCAAACATGCTCCATCATGTATTGGTAATCACTAACCAATTGTCGTCATATATGAATCAAACAATTTCTGCATATCCAAAGAGAGAAAAAATGTAGCCATCAAAGTTTGATGAGAATAAGAAACAAATTGTGGCATGGTTTAACAAGGATGAAGAGTATGTTGAAATCCATGGTATCCATAACAATAATGAAAAAATCAAGTATGCTTCCATATAACTAGAAGGAGACACATACAATTAGTACATGTGGTGGAAGAAGACATCCTTTTCAATTAGTTGGAATACATTCAAGGATGTTTTTTTTTAAAGATTACAGGGTATCAAAGAGGAGTTTTTTTACAGAACTCAATAGATTGCAACAAAATAGAAGTGTGGACGAGTTTACACATGATTGGGAAACATTGGCTACAAGAGTCCTCGGGATATCAGCAAAATGTCTAATTTGATCATATGTAACTAGACTTAAGCCACACATCCATAATTAATTAAAACTACATGATATTACGACCATGGAAATAGTCATACACAAGGCAAAAGCTAAAATAAAAAAAAATTGAAATATCATCATTGCAAAGATTCAATAAGACTTATTCATGATAAAAAGAAAAGAAAAAAAAAGAGCAACTATAGGTACTTTGGAGACAAGTGGTCACTTGGACACAAATGCATCACCCAAAAATCATATAGATATTAAGCTGAAAAAGAATTTGACACCTCCAATAGAAACTCCAAGGAGGAGGTCAAAATGAAAGAAAACAATTATCATAAATGCGGTGAGGAGTGGGCTTCAGGCCATAGATGTACATATATTCACTCATATCATTGAAAAATTATAGATGAGAAGGAAGTAGAGGTTGTCGTTGAACATGACATGTTATATTTAGATGAAAATGAAAATTCATTGAAGGTGTCATTAGCATCAATCACCTACATTAAGAAGACACATAAGGAAGATTAATCAAAGACTTTTAACAAGATTATAGTCCAAGAAGAAGAAATGAAACCACCTATAGTGTGTTATACCCCACCTCATCTAAGGAAAAAGGAGAATATCTGCAACTATCTGGGTGAAAATCCCATGATATCATTTGAGTAAATTACAAGAAAAAGGGAGCCAAGTACCCTAAAACTCAAAGGAAGCCTGAAGGGATAAAATATCACAATATCAGTAGATTATGGAAGTACCCACAATTTCATGGACATTAAACTCACAAGACAATTAAATCTTTTTGTATACCCTTTGAGGGATCTCATGGTTATAACCACATATGGTCAAGAAGTGAAAGGAGTAGGATATTATCATAAGGTTTCTATACATATACAAAAGTTGGAAGTACAAACTGGATATTATGATCTACCTCTTAGTGGAATGGATACGATGTTAGGGGTAGAATGGTTGATGCAATAAGGAACCTATGCCAAAAATATCTAAGAAAAAGTTAAGGAATTCAAGTGGCATGGAAAGAATACAAGTTATGTGGTTACGGAAGCCAAAATATTCCACTAAAAGAACTCATAAATCTCACTCTCCCCTTGAACAAATCTCCCAAATATTCGCAAACAAATCCATAATCAATATGAATCTCAACAAGGGAAGACAAATTCATCTGGGATTGCTTTGAGGAAAAAGCATTCTTCCAAAGGGGAGGAAACATTACATACATAAAAGTATAAAGATTAATAAATAATAATAAAATAAAAGTACAATAAATAAATAAATAATAAAAGATCATAGGTTGATGAACTGGCATGACTTTTATGAAAAGGCACCCAGTCATGATATTTATATGGGCCCCTCATTGTAATTCATCATCGTCTTATTCACTCATTATATTTTATACATCAAATATTTTTTTTGTTGTCTCAATACATTGAGAAAAATTAATTATTGAGCGTGATCACTTCAAGAACTTATAATAATTTATAAGAATCCCTTTGGAGTAAGTTGCACACAAGGCTAGACATGTTCATATCTTTTTTTTCTATAGCTTCCAATTATCTTGATGTTTAATCTTGTTGTAGTTGGCTTACACCAATGAAAGTAGATCCCCGACTAATTAGTGCCACGAATTTAATGTCACAACATCATTATCATTGTCACTACAGCTAGGAACTATCTATTGCCATGCTTGGCCTACCTAAACAATAATGATG
>SNQJ01S0023756.1:104866-118418 GCA_010110895.2 Picea sitchensis | reverse complement strand
CCACAAGGATTTATGGATTTCATTGATAGTTGCTCGGTACTTTGCTTATGCTGAAGAAAGTGCAATAGCCTGTTGTTTCTTATAGGCCAATTGACAAGTCCTGAACCAAGGATGAAAAAATAACCTACAGTAGACTTCTAATCATCAAGGTCGTCTGCCCAATCTGAATCAGTGAAACCAACCAATAAAGGATTCCCCCCTGAACTGTAATGTATCCTGAATTGAACTATACCCCAGACATACCTCAGTATCATTTTAGCTTATTTCTAATGGCTTTCATGGGGTGTTTTCATATACCGGGCAACAATACCAACAACAAAGGAAATATCAGGACAGGTATGAGTCAAGTATAAGAGGCTACCAACTAACTAACACTATAAGGTGGCATCAACACTATAAGGTGGCATCAACTTCAGGAGAAGTACAAGTGGCAGCAAAATTGACTCTAGACTGGAAGGGAGAAGGAGTTTCTTTACAATATTCGATGTGAAAGGGACGAAGAAGGTCACAAGCATACTTAGACTAGGAAAGAAAAATTCCTTCATTGGTTTGCAAAACTTGGAGGCCAAGGAAATAGTGCAAAAATCCTAAGTCTCCCACTTCAAATTTCTTCTTAAGGTTGGCTTTCACATGGTTTAAAAGTTTTGAGTCTCTACGAGTAAGGATAAGGTCATCAAAATAAAGGACAAGAATTATGAGATGGATTCCTACTTTCTTGGTATAGACATTCAGATCATAATGGCATCTAGAAAATCTGGTGCCAATAAGAAAGTTGTCCATTTTGGCATACCAAGATCGAGGAGCTTGCTTAAGACCATAAAGAGATCTCTTAAGGCGAAAAACAAATATAGAGTCATTTTGGACATAGCCAGGAGGTTGTTCCATGTAGATTTCCTCTTGCAAATTCCCATGCAAGAAGGCAGATTTAATATCCATCCGATGGACCTCCCATTTATGTGAGGTAGCAAAGGCAAGAACAAGACGGATGGAATTCATTTTGGCTACAAGGGAAAAGATTTCATTATAGGCAATTCCTTCAACTTGAAAAAATACTTTGAAAACTAACTGAGCCTTATGTCTTTCAACACTTCCATCTGATACATACTTGGTTCTGTAGACCCATTTACATAGGATAAGTTTTCTTCCTTTTGGAAGAGGTACAATATCCCAAGTATCATTTTCCATTAAAGAATGATAATCTTCATTCATTGTTGTATCCCAAGCTGGATGACCTAGAGCTTCTACAAATGTATCTAGATCATGAGTCCCTGAAACTTGAACCAAAAGAGAAGAGGCTCACTAGAACTGAGAATGTTTCTAATGCTAATCTAAAGGATCATGAACACAATCACCAATTGCTTCTCATGTTGAACAGACTCCCCTGGGAAGTGGTGGTGTTGCTGCTGGTTCAGGTTCAATGGACTCATCTGGAGGAAGGTGAGAAGGTGGAGGTGGATTTTCATCCTCACTGTCATCATCTAAAGAAGAAACCAGAATAGGAACAGACGAATGCACAAACTTCGAAGATGTCTCGCAGGCTGAAATATTTTCATCAAATTTAACATCTCTTCTAATAATAATTTCATTACAATGTGGTTGAAGAAGTCTGCAACCTTTAACATCTTCAGAATAACCAACAAATATACACTTCTCACTTTTATGTTGCAATGCTTTCCTTTTCTCATCAGGAATGTGAGCACATGTTATACTGCCAAATAAATGGAAGTGACTTACATATGGTTTAATTTTAGTCCATGCTTCTTCCGATATTATATTTTTAAGAGCCTTTGTGGGAGTGTGATTTACTATGTAATTTACACAATTGATGGCTTCTACCCAATACTTTAGACTTAATACCTTATATTGGAACACAAAATTAGCCATTTATTTTAATGTGTGGTTCTTTGTCTCAGCAACACTATTTTGTTGCGGTGTATATGGAACAGTGTGTTGCATTTGGATGCCCTGTGTAGTGCAGTAACTTGTAAAATTATTGTTCACATATTCACCTCCATTATATGTTCTTAACCTTTAAATTTGATGTCCAGATTGCTTTTCTACAAGGGCCTTTTAGGCTAGAAACTTGTCAAAAACTTCGCTCTTAAGTTTTAAGAAGTAAACCCAAGTACGTCTAGAAAATTCATCAATGAAAGTTAAGAAATACTTGCACCCAAAAAAAGAAGGAGAAGAAAGTGGACCACACAAGTCACCATGAACAAGTTGCAAAGGGCCCGAGTCATGCCAAGAGGCACGTTTGTCATAATTGTTTTGATGATGTTTTCCAAGAACACAACTAGAACAAACACCATCTCTACATGAAACAAGTGGAATACCAGTCACCATATGTTGATTACATAGTTGTTGCAATGAGCGATATTTTAGATGACCAAACTGCTCATGCCAAAGTTTTCTCAAGTCATCGCTATGAGCAACAAAAAATGATGGAAAATATGATGACCCAAAGTTGTCAAACTTGTACAACCTAGTAATATCATCATCAATTATAGTTGCAAGAACATGCTTAGGATCTTTTAGATCCTTGATTACAACTTAGTGAGGTGAAAACTCTATGGTTTACCTTCACCTGAATGAGTGATTTTATATATTGATATAAGGTTACAGGAAAGACTTGGAACACATAATACATCATTGAAATGACCATTATCTACTTAGAGAAGAAAATATGGCTTTATCCTTAGCCATATGATAAGATGCGCTAGAATCAATAAGTCACTCATCAGAAGAAGAAGCAGAAGTTGCAATGAAGGAGAAAACAGAAGAAGAAAGTGCATGTCCATGAGAAGAAGAAGAATAAGAAGAAGAAGAATCAATATTGATATTGTGCTTCTTCACCTTTTTTTCTAAAGCTTCCATCTTCTTAAAACATTTGGACTCGTCGTGACCATGTTTCCCACAAAAGTTGCAATGTCTGTCGGTCTTCTTATTTTTAGATTTTTCTCCTTTGTCACCATTAAGAACTAAAACTGGTTGAGTGGGTTTGGGACCCTTTTTTTGTTTGTTGTTGTGGTGAGGATGTTGCTTCTTGGGATTCTTGGGTTTAGCTTTCTGTTGGGCGGATAAGGATTTGTTAGAGGTACCTGTAGTGTTGATCACTCCAAGTTGTACAAGATTATCTTTCTCTCTAATAAAAACATCACAAAGGAATCAAGAGTGGGTTTTTTGATAAGCTTTCCCTAGAGCCTCTCTCATTTCATAAAAGGTAGATACAAACACAGAATATGCACTACCTAGCTTAGAAAGAATAATATAGATGCAACACTCTTCCTCTAGCATTATGCTACACTCTTCACATAAAATTCTAAGTGTTTTAAACTTAGATAGATTGTCTTCAATGCAAGAAACTGTTGATATTATGGTAGCTTCGGGAGGTATGAACCTCTATTGTGACCTTTGAAAAGATTAGAATGTTTCGAAAGGAAGCAAAGAAATGAAGGAAATCCTAGACGAGATGTTGGTTGAAGATAGATAATTAATATGAATTAATTAGTACCCAGAGAGAGAAGTTGGCCCAGGAAAGTCTGTCAGGAATACTATAAATACAGGGTGTTAGTCTCTCATTTGACACACTCTCAGAATCATAGAAAGCCAGTTTCGGCACACTGCAATCTAGGAGTCTTGTGCACAAGTCCTAGGGAAGGTGTTGTGCCAGTTTTGGGTGAGACTATCTGATCAGCTTAGTTACTTCTTGCTTGGTGCATTAGCCTTGCTTGGCTATTGGATTGCTACCAATATTCTTCTCTCTGTCAAGGTCAAGTTGCAGGGAGGGTGGCTTCGGCCTATGGTTGGGTGACAAGGGTATCGTCAATGGTAAAACGAGCACAATCCTTCATATTCTAATAGGTTATGGGACCACACCTCCTTCATTCAGTCTAACCACTGGAAGGAAACATAGCCATTAGGATATTGAGCTCGCTAAGGAACTGTCGCTAGGGTTACTAGCAGGAGAAACTTCCAAGACACTACCGCTAGGGTTACTAACATAAGCAGTTGCAAAAACCCTAAATCTCAGATCTGACACCTTGTGATGGAGCATCTCACTCAAGGAGAAGATATTCAGATGTGCCCTAGTTCAGTGCACCTTTTGGCTCTCTTAGAAGACAAAAACGTCAGAGTTGAAGTTTTGGATCAAGGCATGACCAACTACCAGTCAACTGAAGACATGAGTGAAACAATCAATCTTCTACACTACTCAGCACTCACCAGAATGATTGAAGATGACATGTGGATAATCGATAGTGGAGATTCTAGGCACATGACGGGAGATCAAGCCAGACTCTCAAATCTAAATGAGAATAAGACATCGTACAAAGTAGAGCTTGGAGACAAAAGCACTTATCCAGTGGAAGGATTTGGACAATCCTCCGTCAAGTTGAAAACAGGTAACAACGTTCACCTATGCAATGTTTTATATGTACCTAGTTTAGAAAAGAATCTTGTATCCATATGTTTCCTAGAAGACAAAGGAAACATAATAGCTTTCATGGATGGAAAAGTTTTATCATGGCATAAAGACTCCAACATAGAGAATGCTAGGGTTATTGGCAGTCATGAAGGAAAACTATATAGACTACTAGAAAAAAATGAAGAAGCTCTTGTACACAACGAAGTCAACCCCAATGAACTTTGAAATATAAGGTACACTCATATTAATTATCAAGCATTACCTTTTCTCAGAAGAATGGTTGAAGGAATATCAGAATTGAAATCTACACATGAAGGAATCTGCAAAGGATGTGCTCTTGGGAAGAATATCAAGAAACCATTCCCAAGAAGGAATAACAGATCTAAGGAGATTCTAGATCTGATACACTTAGATGTTTGTGGTCTGATGCTAGTTAAATATCTAGGAGGATCCCTATACTATGTAATCTTCATAGATGACTATTCAAGAAATATTTGGCTATATCTATTGAAGACAAAAGACGAAGTATTTAACAAATTTCAAGAATTCAAAGCAGATATAGAGAACCTCACAAACAAGAATATCAAGACTTTAAGAACAAATAATGGAGGAGACTATACCTCAAAGGAATTCGTTGCATTCTAAAAATTGGCAGGGATTAGGAGGGAGCTGATTGTTCCTCATGATCCTCAACAAAATGGTGTAGCAGAAAGAAAGAACAGATCTATTGAAAAAACTGTAAAAGCCTTATTGAATGATCAAGGTCTATCCATGTTCTTATGGGGAGAAGCAGCAATGACAAAAATATATGTGCAGAACAGAAGTCCTCATCGTATATTGAAGGACATGACACCAGAAGAAGCCATTTCAGGTAATAAACCTAATGAGGAAAACCTAAGAATATTTGGATGTCATGTTTACTCTCACATTTCAAGGGATAAAAGGAATAAACTAGAACCCTTGGGAAAGAAGGGGCTATTCATGGGATATAGTGATTCATCCAAGGCTTATAGAATATATATTCCAAAACAACACAATATCGAAGTCAACAGAGACGTAACATTCAATGAAAATATGGCTTTCAATAAATCCATAGAAGAAACTATAGAAGAAGAAGAGATTGAAGAACCTAATGATGAAATCACAGAAAACAAAAATTACGAAAAGGAACAACCTGATCATCATGTGGAAACATGTGAAAACATTGATTCAGATATCGTACCTAAGACCAAGAAATGACCAGCTTGGCTTGAAGCTACCTTACAAGATGCAGAAAGACTCAAGGTTCCATAAGGAACATTCAGAAAGAGTAAGAGGCATAAAATATTCTCAAGTTATGCAACATAATTGACGAAACTTCTAGATAAAGAACCTACCACATTTGAAGAAGCAATTCAAAAGGGACAATGGAAAGAAGCTATGATGGAAGAACACCAATCCCTTATGAAAAATGGTGTATGGGAAATCGTACCTAGACCTAAAGAAAAATCAGTGGTAACTTCAAAAAGGGTATATAAGATCAAACATGCAACATACGAAAGCGTGGATAAATACAAGGCAAGATTTGTAGCTAGAGGGTTCTCCCATAAGGAGGGAGAATATTATGGCAAAACCTTTTCTCTGGTTGTTAGATATACTTCCATTAGAGCTATCATATCTCTTGTCACTTCCATGGGATGGAACTTACATCATATGAATGTAAAGACAAATTTCCTCAATGGAGCAATTGAAGAAGAAGTATATATTGAAAAACATCAAGGGTTTGATGTAAATCCCTATATGGAATCAAGCAAGCTCCAAGAGCTTGGTATGCCAGAATGGACAACTATCTAATGAGACTTGGTTTCTCCAAGAGTCATGCAAATCCAAACCTTTACTACAAAGTCGTGGACAATGCACCTGTAATTCTACTACTATATGTTGACGATCTATTCATAACAGGTGAAGAGTCTCTCATCATCCAATGCAAGAAGGAACTAGCTTCTGAATTTGATATGAAAGATATAGGTCTCATACATTATTACTTGGGACTAGAAGTATGGCAGAAGCATGGTGAAGTATTCCTTGGACAAGGAAAGTATGCAATAAAGATCCTTCAGAAGTTTGGAATGATGGATTGTAAGTCCATGGACACTCCTATGAATGCGGATATAAGAAAAGTGAAAGATCCAAATTCTGATCCATTAGATCCATCTCTATATCGACAACTAATTGGGTCATTGATGTATTTGGTAAATACTCGACCAGACATTTCCTTTGTCGTGAATACACTAAGCCAGTTCTAGGTGGAACTGAGACATGAGCATTGGATAGTTGCAAAGATTGTATTAATATATATTCATGGGACAATAAACTATGGCTTTAGATATACCGCATCCAGTGATATATAGCTTCATGGATTCACAGACTCAGATTGGGCAGGAAGTGCAGAAGATAGAAAGAGCACTTCAGGTATGTGCTTCAGCTTGGCCTCCGCTATGATATCTTGGGGTAGCAGGAAATAGAAGTCTGTCACACTAAGCATAGCAGAAGCAGAGTATATTGTAGCATGTGAAGCATGGACAGAAGCAATATGGCTAAGGAAGTTAATCTCTGATTTATTTGATCAGATTCCAGAATCGACCATAATACATTGTGATAATAAGATTTGTATAAGATTATCAAAACATATCGTGTTTCATGAAAGGTCAAAACACATTGAGATAAAATACTACTTTATTCAAGATAAAGTCCAGGAAGGAGAGGTAAAGCTTGAGTCTATCCCCACTGATGAGCAGACATCAGACATCCTAACAAAACCTCTATCCAGAATAAAGTTTTCATATTTCCGAGAGAATATGTGGATCATGGAAATAACTCCCTTATATGAAAGGGAAGAAATGACTCTCCAGGTTGGGAGGGATCACTGAAAATATTATTGAAAACATTTATTTTCAAGATTGAAAAATAGCCCAGCTTGGGCAGATTCTTTCCTCTTCGGAAAGTGGATTGAGATTTCTGACGGACAACGATTTCCCATTATGGTTAACATGGGAAATGGTCCAGATTGTTGATGTATCATAGGCAGTGACTTCCCATTGTGGTTAACATGGGGAGTGGTCTAGGGAAGTCTCTCTTCTTGAGGGTTACTCAAGAAGACTGGCTCGCCTCGCTAGACAGTGATTTCTCATTGTGGTTAACATGAGGAATGGTCCATTTTGGAGGTTGATACAAGACAATATTTTCCTCTTGTCATTAACAAGGGAAATGGTCCAGACATTCATTCCTTAGGGTGTATTTATTCTCTCCAGGTTGCACTTTGTTTAGTGCCGGAGGAATGAACTAGGGTGGGGAATGGTCCAGGCTGAGCAATCAAGGACATGCATTCCTTAGGGAAGATTCATTCTCTCCAGGTTACACTTTGTTTAGTGTCGGAGGAATGGCCCAGGGTGAGGAATGGTCCAAGCTCAGAAATCAAAACAATCTTTCTTCCTTGCTTGAGAAGAATAAGCCATGACAGATATTCTTTCAGATCTCATAGATGTGAGTGAAAGATTGGCCTAGATGATTTAATTTATTTTAACAATATTTTTTTTACAAGATGATATCAGATGATTTTTATGGAGACTGCATGTCCCCATACAGTAGAGACATACTACTGTGGTGGATTTGTTCCACTGTTTGTGACTATGTGTCACGGTTTGAGTAGTTGTGTACTGCCATGGATAAACACAGTTGTGTTCTATCAATTGATATTGTACCGTTTGGCATGGAAACTATTTAGTTGGATAATAATGACGGTGCTCATGATACTACCAGTTGAATGGTATGTTTGTGCTCAAGAGAATTATCAGTTATACCTCCCTAGTGTTACACATGATTTTGGTCACTCTGGTGATGTCTCTACAAGTGATGTATTCAGGCTCCCACAAGGACTTTTTGTCTGAGAAAAGTGATTGTTGTCTTCTTCCAAAAAACACATTTTTAAGATGAGTTCCCAGGTTGCCTATGTTATAGGGTGCGAAAATCCTTCATTATCGTAGGCAACCCACACTTAGGGTGTGAACTATTCGCAATCTGCTCTATAGGTAGGGTGAGAACCTGTTTTTAAGATTGAAAAAGAGAAGAGGTCACAAAGGTTATAGAAGGGGATCTTCTAGAAAATGAGTTGGCATTCGCATGGTTGGCATCCTACTGACTTCTTAGATTTGGTGGGATCATCCTCATCCATTTAATCATCTCTCCTTCTCCTATATATTGAAGGGTTTCTCATGGAAAAGGTTAAGCAAGATTGAATGAAGAATTGGTGAGATAATTGTGTGAAGAACTCTGTTTTGGACAGAAGCTTGAGGACTCTATTTGGTCTACCAAGTTGTATTGGATCTTCTTCATGAAAATGTAGAGCAAGTGTGTGTGTTGGAACCAAGGGTCACTGAAAGGAAACTTGCGACATCAAGGTGATCTGGTTGTATATTCTACTTTCATTTAATATAATACAACGACATGTCCCTTTCCCATAAAATCACTCTTATTTTATTACATAACTCCTTGATCATATGCATAGGTTTACATTGAATATACTTTGCTATCTTCACTTTGGTTGGTTAGTGTTGTCTTGGACCTGATTTCACAAGAGCACTGGAGCGAAGCGGGAACAACAGAGACCTAAGGAAGTGATATAAAGGTATGTCACTCATTCCTTCTTATCAGTAGATTTAATGACTACAACTTAGGGAAAGAGTTGTGTCCTGTCCTGTTTTGTTCTAGATCCAGGTGGATCTAGGGAGATTTGTTAGTGTCTGCACTTACCGATTTATCCAATAACAAAATTAGTGACTCCATTGGGGATACAACCCATTTTAGTGATTTTTTCTTGGCCATTTTCTCTTAACCTACCATTTTTCATTCCCAATCAATCTATGAGTCTTGAGGAGACCCTTACAGACTCCCTGAATCCAAAAGTTCCCTCAGAAGTTTTATCTTTTTTCCAAAATTTGCTTGATTACAGACCTTCTCGCAATGCACCTTTCTATAGCCTATGAGAATCACTAAAGTTCGCACCCTGATGTTCAGTTCAATGCGAAATTCTCGCAATCTGCATGTGTCTAGCCTACGAGAATCCTTAATTCTCACACTGTACCCCACTGACAGCCTGCGAACTCACTTGTAAAAATTTTGGATTAAGTCTTTTATGTCCTCAGATGCCCAGATTTATTTGTGTGTCTAGGAAGAACTTCTCTGGCCAGTGATTGAATGTTTCTTGACTTCAAATCTTGCAAATGATTAGTTTTCGGAAATCGAAAGCTCTTCTTGATCATTTTTTCTCAATTTTTACCTCTTGACCTTTTCTTAACAAGGGTATAATCTCTGGTTTTGAAATCCGAGTGCTTTTTTGGTCGGGAGCCTTTGATTGATTTAAAAGTTGAGATTAATTGTCCTTTTCAATTGCTTATTACTTGGAAAAAAAATTCCCATGTACATTTGAAGAGACTAGTCTTGTCAGTTTATTATTTTTATCTTCATTGAAATATCGGTTTGGGTGTTTGTTGTGTATTTCATTTTCGTTGGTTGCTTACTTTTTCTTAGTTCCATCCTTGTTGCTTGGTTTCTAATAAAAAATTTAAAGACATTTTCTTTTTTTAAGCACCCTTGTATTTGAAAAATATTGGCATTCAAGTATTGAAAGACAACGAATAAGGAATTTGCTTTGTTCACGATTGTTTGATATTGAATTTCAGAGAAGATCATACATCGTAGTTCTCATTGTTCCAGAAAACTCCTCTTTCCCTCCTGTAAATAGGATTCATCGAACAAAAAAATTGTATCATTCATCCTTATTTATGCATTGTTGGGTCAGAGTCTCATACAACATCGGTTTCATTTCCACCTCCTTTTTTGCGTGACAACAGCCTTTAATAATATTGCACAAGTTTAAAATTCAACTAGTAACTTTTTCTAGGGATATTTTACACCAACATTAGCTAGGCTAGAGATTTGGAATAGGCAGTGAGACACACTCTCCAAAGAACAAAAAACACAATAGCATCCTGTGATAATGAGTGTCAAATTCCATTTGCATCATTTTGTCCTGGGAAGCCCTTCTCACACAAGGATCAAACCTGAGGTCGCATTGAGATTGACAGAGTTACTCACCCTGGTTTGTTGATATCGGTGTAGAGATTGCACGTATGATGGGGGTCACTTGAAGGTATATCCACAATGATGAGTGGAAGCCTATCAAGTTGATTCCAGGCTAGATACCCTACCCTTGTGTGTGGATCGGACTGTCGACTGTTCCCCCAAGCATCATTGTTGTTGGTGGTAACCTTAGTAGTCTATCTTCTTAAGGTCTTACACAAGGTGACTGTGAAGGGGTAAGTCTTCACGGTACCTAGAATCAACGTTGGTCAGAATCACTTGAGCTCCTTGGAGGGTATAACCACGATTGTGTGTGGGAGCTTGCACCAGGGTGTAAGTCCGTTAATCAGGTCATCAACATAAATTTTCCACCCTAGCCCAGCCCCTTCTTGTCTCATCGTTGCGATGTTGGATTTCATCACCAACTAGTAACTTCGAAATTGGAAGGTCTTGTTTGCTTGGTTTTTCTTCCTAGATTTTACTAGCGCATGTTGTTTGTTTACCCAAGTTGGCCATAGAATTTCTTTTGTAAGATTCTAACTCGATCACAATTGAACCTCCACGTCGTTCGCATAGAATGCAAGGCCTACCCCTAGAAGATCTAGAAGGTTCTCAATCCTTACCTACCAACTCATCGGAGGGCTCCCCTCAATAGAGTGAAGTCCAAGACGTCGCCACTCCACAAGTGGAAAGAACTAACTCTCTAGAATGGTTGTGAATTACCAATTCTCGAGAGGACTTCCGAATTCCTCCCAACTCCGAGAGATGTATTTGTTGGCATGTTTTACAGACATTGTAGGCTTGACATTGATGGCAAGTACAACAACAAAGATGGTAGCACACATGCAAAGGATTGTAGGGAGGTCATTGATGACAAGATCAGAGTAAGCATTGATGAAAAATAGGAACAAAGTAAGCTCAGGAGTAATTAGCGCAGAGTCGATTGCAGTGCCTAAGCTCAGGAGGAGAAGCGTCAGTGATCGTTGGATCCCATTTAAATTCCTGAAAGAAGGAGGACCGTCAGATCTGATTGTAGACAAGAAGAACGTGTAGAAGAGGAGGACAAATCTCAGGCGTCAGATCTGAGCATAAGTTTCGACCATCGTTGGATCAGGGAGAACCTGCACATTCATTAAAGTGCAAGGAGAAGCGGGTATACAAAATCCCGAAAGAAGGAGGACCATCCATCTACGGGCAGGACACATGGACACAGATCATCATTTCACTAACTAGAAAGTCAAAGGTATGAAATGCTCCAGCCTTTCACCTCTCGAACTCGCGATATACGAAATCGTGAAATAATCTCAACCATTAGATCGAGGCCAAATATGGACCGTTGATCAGGCACAACGAAGGCTCGTGGAGTTGTGAAATCTTGATAAAATCTTGACCGTTGATCCAAGAGGGATGCGTGGCAGAAGATCAAAGCATGTCAAAGACTCCATTTCAGGGTTTCGCGAATCGCAACTTGGAGAGGCAAGAAACAATACCACAGGAATGCCGAAATCGTGAAATGTGAAATCCCAAAATGATCTGAGCCGTCAGATCAAGGGTTGATTGGGACCATTGATCCCACACCATTTCAGAGTTTCATGGATCGGTAGTTGGAAGCGTCAAGAACATTCACCACAGGAATGTTGAAATCACGAAATGATATGAGCCATTGGTTCGAAGAGATCGTGGACCATTGATCCGAACCCCTTCGATGTATTAGAGACTAGGATTTCAGTTACCGGGAGATGGAGAAGTCAGAGACTCTCAACATCAGGAGTCTCGAAATGCCGAAAAATGAAATCTTGAAAAGCACTTTATGAACAAGTTCTTGGTCATGGCCATGGTCATATAGAGGAAGGAGCTAGCGCAGAAAATCTTTGTTTCAGAGTTTTAGAGATCGCAACATGGACTGGTGAGACACTTGGCTACAGGAAAGCCAAAATGATGAAATACGAAATAAAGGCAAGCTTATAAAGATCATTGAATGGTGCAGATGAAACTGAAGGAGATCGGAGGGCTACTGTTGCACGACACAGTGAACTTGCCAGAAACCAGTGATGAGTTCTACCAGAGGACTCGAAGACACTTCAAGGTGATTGACAGAGGAGGTGAAGAGTCTCAAGAGATCATCTAGTAGAACAAAGATTTTTCATGGAGGCGACTGACAAGTGGATGAACGTTGAAGTTTGTAACTGAAGCAGAAAGTATTAGCTCAACTATGCCAGAGAAGATGAAGAGTCTCAACTACCAGAGAGGTTGAGGAATATCATCATGACATCTAGTGATGCTGAACACGTGGGAAAACCACTGGAAAATCTAAAGGGTTACCATGATGATCAGACAGATCACTCGAGATGTGGAAGAGATTAATGCAGTGTGAGCAGGCAGAGGCATGGCATACATTTCATGCACAAGGTGTACAGAATCTATAAGTACACGGAACAGAGAAGTGATGAGGTTGTTGTTGCTGAGGTGAAGTAATGCATGTGTGAAGAAGTAAAGGGGTGGTGCAGCAGCTGAAATGGAGAGGAAACAAAAGGTTCATTGAATGGGAATGGCACACAAAGCACAAAAGACAGAAGAATAGAATGGGCAGTGGATGCATGCAGGAAGACAGTGAGGAAGACTGAGTAGAAAAATCTTGTAGAACAGTGATGAGCCTGGTAAGCTGTTATTGAACACTATATCACTGTAATAGGTTTCAGTATTTCATATTCATAATCTAGGGTGGAAGGGAGGTGCTAGGGAGGACTGGTGTCCTCAGAGGTTCAAGTGGGTCTTGAACACAGGGAGTAGTAGCTTCCTTCTAGTTGGTGCTAGAGAAACTAGGGAGTTGGTGCTTCCTTCTAGTGGGTGCTAGAGAAAACAGAGAGTTGGTGCTCTCAGCAAGTTGCAGCTTGCAAAAACAGAGGTTGTAGCCTCACGATGAGTTGGTTCTCATATGTATGATAATGTAAAGAATGTATATAATACTTATCATATAAAGAAGAAGAGGTTTTTACCCTATATGGGTTTCCT
>SNQJ01S0023756.1:65648-77970 GCA_010110895.2 Picea sitchensis | reverse complement strand
TCGTGATCTGGGGAATTTCTCTGATTGCTTCTCTTTTTCTTACTTTAATAAGGTTATCAAAATGTATGTGACCCATTCTTCTATGCCATAACCAACTTTCATCTTCCTTTCCTAGAAAACACTTTTCATTTCCAATTTCACTTAACACATATATGTTGCTTGAAGTTCTTGCAGCTATAGCAATCAATTTTCCTGAACCTTCTTTTTTTATATCGTACTTTTGTGAATCGAAAGTAATTTTATGACCTTGGTCATAAATTTGACTCACACTTATAAAATTATGTTTCATATCTTCTACCGGTAGAACATTTTCTGCCTTTGTATTCTTGTTCCCAATTATGACTGTGCCTTTTCTAATGATTTTAGCTTAATCATCATTTCCGAAGGAGACTGATCCATCTTTTTCCTTTATTAATGTAAGACTCCTATCTCTATCACCTGTCATGTGTTTTTAATAGCCACTGTCAACATACCAACCACGTTTCTTCTACTTAGCTTGTAGAGTGAGTGTGCATTCTTCATTGCTATATTGATTCTGATTTCTTATCCATGTCTTTTTCTGAGGTTCCTATCTATGCCTATTGTTATTATGTTGTGGTTCTCTAGGAGGGACTATCATTCTGCAATCTTTGGCCATGTGTCCAAAGTTGTTACATTTGTAACATTCCACTTTAGTGCTCAAAGATTCAAACCTAGTGTAACTTCTTCTCTATGTTTCACTATGCCTTCTTGGATAACCCTTTTGTGTATGACTTTCAAAGTTGTTTATGTTCCTATTGTTAGATCTGCAATTCATAGCTTTATGTCTAAAATTATTACATGAATAACATAAACCAGAAAATATAGATTGATACCTGGGAGTTGAAGATCTTCTGAAAGGGGCTACTCTCATGAATCCTTCTTCTTCTTAAGGCCTATCTGTCTGTTGTTGATTCTGAAATTTGAATATTCTTGGTGGAGTGTCCTTATAATCTTGTTTGTATATCTTCCTATCCCCTTTGATTGTTTCAGCATATATTTTTGGATATGTTTCTTGCTCTGTTTTTTTGGAGCTTTATCCATTTTCTGTCTAACTTTATCCAAGTCTGGACTTGTCAAGATGAGATTTTGGACTATTGATAATGTCATCCAAAAATTTTGAGCTATTCAACATATTTTTCTTTTGAATATCCTTTCTTAACGTGACAATATCTCCTTCCAAATATCCAATGTTCCTGTCCTTTTCTTCTAGATGTTCTTTGAGTGCTTCTTCAATTCTTTTATACTCTTCTATTTGAACCTTCAAATTTGTGATTATTTGTTCTAGTTCTTGAGTATCTTATTTCTTGTCTAGTTCTGCTTGCATTTTCTTGTTTTTCTTCTTTTCTCTTATGATAACTTCTATGGCACACTTCAATTTTTCTCAGTAGTCAACTTCTGCCTCTTCAATTTCTTCTTTGAATTCTTCATATTCTTCTTCAACTTCTTCATATTATTCTTCAGAGTCTTCTTTATCAGAGTCTACTACTGCCATGAATAGAACTCATCCTATCTCACTGTCACTGACCTCATCTTCATTTGATGATGAGATGTCTTCTTTGGTGCATAAGATTTTCTTGAAAATTTTCTTTGTAGTTATTTTTCCTTTATATGTTTGTTTTCCTTTTGAGTAACCTTCATCAATTATATTTTTCTTATGAGGACATTTGTTAGAAAAATGAACAATACCATCACAATTAAAACAAATTAAAGGAAGCTTACCTCTATACCCATCGTTGGTTCCCTTGTTCAGTCTTTTGATGAAGTTGGCCACTTCTTCATCATCTTCTGAGACATCACTGCTGTTGCTATGTTCTTCTTGTTGATTTTCCTTTTGCTTTGATCTTTTGGATGCTTTGAAGGCTACTTATTTTACATCTGGATTTTCTTGTTCAATTCTCATTTCATATGTTGTGAATATTCCATGTAGTTTTCCCATGCTTATTGAGTTTAGATCTGATCTTTCTTCTAGTGATGATATCTTAGGGTCAAATCTCATAGGAAGATATCTTAGTACCTTTTGAAAAATTACATATTATTTGATTTCTTCTCCCAATCCTATGATTGCATTTACTTTTTCATTGACTTGTAAGAAGTAGGCTACAATATTCCCATCTTCCTTCATCTTTAGTTGTTCGAACTGACCTCTGTAAGTTTGAATCTTTGTTTCTTTGACTTTTGAATCTCCTTCATAAATATTTTGAAGATTGTCCCAATTCTCTTTAGCAGATTTACAATGTGCAACTTTGGTGAATACTGTTTCACTGAGAGCATTCAAAAGTGCATTTGTGTCTTTGGAATTATTTTGACCGAGTTTCACTGCCTTGTCATTTGTTGGTGGAATTGCTAGTGTTGTGTATCCATCTAGAGTTGATTACCAAATTTCAAATCCATGTGCCTGTATATATGTCTTCATCCTTATGCTCCAAAAAGAGTACTTCTATCCATCAAACTATGGTATTCCATTTTTATACAAGTTGTTTCTCTCCATGATCTACCTTTCAGTGGTTAAACTGATTTCTGAAGGAACCTATTCTGATACCAATTGTTGGATTACTGAGAGGGGGGGTGAATCAGTAATAGAGAAATTATAATCCTTTTTAACCAAATAATCAAAGTGTTATATCAATGTATAATTATCATCAAATAATGAGAAATGAACAAATGAACAATCATACACATACACAATACACCAATTTTTTATGTGGAAACCCAAAGCAGGAGAAAACCACATAATGTTTTTTCATATATGTCTTGAAGAATTACATTCATTGGAAGCACCAACTTCCTTTATTTTCCATCTGTAACTGGAAGGAGGCTCGAGCCTCCTAGTTTCTCAGGATACAACCTAAGGGAATATTTAACTCCCCAATTCTTTGGCTAAAACTAGGAGGCTACAACCCCCTATGTTCTCCGACTACAACTGGAAGGTGGCTACAACCATCTGTCCTTGCCCCGTCCAACCACCCTGAAGTAGAAGTAGAATGATGGAACCATTGTCATATTGTCATTGTGATATATACTGTTGTAAACCTATACCAATAAACTTGAACCATGCATCAACCATGCATCAATCTGTACCTCAACCTATAATCAACCTGTACCATAAACAAGTGCATCAACTATGCACCAACCTGTACCAAACAACCTGTAATCAACCTGTACCATAAAAAAGTTCATCCAACCATGTACCAAGTATGTACCAGTCATGTGTCACCTACTCATTAACTATGACTCATCAATATGTACCAACATCATCAACTATACACCTCATGTATGTGCCAACTCTTCAACTACTTGTCTCAACCATGTACCCAACATGTACCTTAACCAAAAGCCCTCATCACTTTAATCATCCAAATATGATTTGTAACTCTGTAATAGACCTATTGTATATGATCACATACCTGCAAACCTTCCTTAACTTTAACAACAAGAGACTATCATTTTCATCAAACGTTTCTTTAGTCTCACATGACTAGTTTTGGATTAGTCAACAATCCTAACTTGAAATAATCATAACTATGTACCTGTAATGAATAAATATATTAAACTGATACACAATGTTATCTAGTGTTTTTTGTACAATTAATCCACATTTCACTACTTGAAACCTCTCAGAAAAGTAGTTATAGCAAAAATGGCATACCTTGCTGAATTTTGGCTTATTCTATAGAGCAACCTTGTAGAGCATGCCCCA
This sequence comes from Picea sitchensis, assembly GCA_010110895.2. Taxonomy (NCBI): domain Eukaryota; kingdom Viridiplantae; phylum Streptophyta; class Pinopsida; order Pinales; family Pinaceae; genus Picea; species Picea sitchensis. The sequence goes on along the minus strand of SNQJ01S0023756.1, from coordinate 74,252 downwards.
CACAGAATATTTGTTGAATTGATCTGAAAATGTTACAAAAGATACTAAAGATTTACTCTAACCAACACAATTTGTCTTATGGAATTTGGATTTGTTATTCATACCACCATAAATGGAATGACATGTACTATCCATATAGAATAGTATTACCTACAAATATATCAAAACTCATACCATTATCCATCAAACAAACTTGGGTCCATTACCCAAACCTGGGTTCTCCAACTTCTTATGGCCATAACTCTCTAACTGTGAGGAGTTATGTGACATTCCAAATACCATGGGAAATGGCATGATAAGAAATATCCATATAGGATAGTTTCACTGACAAATTCACTGAACTTCATCTCATTATTCCAAAAAAAAGCATGGGATCTCTAAACATACTTCTAGGATAACTCAATCCACAAAGCGTCTTCTCGTTAGGGCTTTCACCATAAGGGGACCACTTTGGAGTTCATCTTTTGTGCTATCAATATTTATTCAAGGGATGAAATCAATGAAAACCAACCTTAATGAACAATTATGACTCTGCAAGAAAATTAGATATGAATATAATGAAAAGTCCTAACTTTAACTTTCAATGAATGATATGCTTCTAAAAACAATGCAATTTTCAATTTCAACTCTACAATTTTGAAGTAAAAATGAAATCTTTCACTAAATGCACTAAGGTAATGATCAAGACTCAAAAGACAAAAATGCCAAGGAATTCAAAATGCCTACTTTTTTGTATTTTCAATATATTAAAAATAAAATGCATGGACTGATAAGCAACCTGATATATAAATTCTACTGTGTATAGACATATATAATTCAAGCATAATAACAAGAAGAAAAGGACCCATCCCAAAGTACAAGGACAATCAAAATGAAAATGTGATGAGAAAGATTCCGCCCAGAAATTCAACTCCAGACAAGTTTCTTGTCATCCAAGAGATGCTTAACATGCACTACAGAGACCTAAGAAGGCTCAACAACCATCAAATCCCACCCAGTAAACACCTGACCAACCAAACAGGTAAGGAAACAAGGTGTACGTGACTATTCAAGAAAATAGAGCATTTATATGCATCTTGCAGTGAGACAACCAATGTATGTATGCGACTGTCAAGGAAAAAGGTGTGTATATGATTTAAAACAAGGCCAGGCAAGGGAGAAAGGCTGAAAACTCAGACCTAGAGTGAACAGAAACTATCAAGCAGTGATACGACAAGAAAAAAAAAAGGAAACAGAGCAATGCAAGGAGAAAAAGTACACCAAACTCTTAGAAAGAAGATTATCCCCAGTACGGTTTCCAATTCTATTATGAGGGAAACACTCTCTATTGAAAGGGTAAACCACAACAGATAGGTATGAATGCAAAAATCAACTCTATCCCATAAACATGCTATATAAACCAATGTGCAAGTGAGATAAGAAAGAGGCCTACCTCGTCGAGATGTTCGATGATGTCCACTGTTGATCACTTTGACCCAAATATTTATACCTGCAACAAGTTATCAACAAACAAACAGAGCAAGCATATAGTTATAATATAAAAGGTTAGTTTATTAGATAACATAATCCATTAATAAACATAACAAATACGCCCATGGATAATAATCATATATTTTCACGACATCAACTGGATGGGAAAGGAGTATTTCTATTAATAAATGATCAGCAAAAGTGAAAACATTATAGACTTCCATGTTGGCACGTTTCATAACCGAGAAACTAATTTCCTTCTAGCTCGGCCTCCACCACTTCAATCCTACACCAAAGGCAAGATCATAGAAGGGAGACAATGAGTTTCTCCATCAATAAGGAAAGAGCTTGGGGGTTGAACACTGTGTTCAGACTTAAAGGAAAAAGGGATGCAAACTCAATATGAAGTAGTAATTTCTCCAGAGTAACTTTTCTCTCAAAGTTGAATTCCTTCTCCTCTTTTCCATGGCTCGGAATTGTCCCAGTTATACCCTTCAAATGGAATTGAAGGGCCAAGTTGGAACATTTATAGTATGCAGAAGGCCAAGGATCAAATATCTCTTGTCATGAAATGGAAACCCGATGCTTAATTTTCATTTTTTTGCACAAATCCTGATGTACGTGGGTTGTAGTGGAGAAGCCTTTGTATACACATGTTGTATAGTAGGCAAGGTGCATACATGTCAAAAAATATGTATTTTTATCTCTAGATTCATCAAACAGGGATGATAATTCTGCATAGGGAAATGGAAAAAGGCCCTCTGTGCAAGATTGCATAAGGTGAGGCAAATCTTGCAATAACATTCGGCCTTATCGTCATCCCTTTTCCCAGAAGAGTGAAATTGAGAAAATTGTTCATGAATTACTTGAAGCTAGTGTTATCCATCCCAATACTATCCCCTATTTTTCCCTTATGGTCATGGTCCTCAAGAAAGAAGGTACTTGGTGCATGTGTCCTAATTTTTGTGCCCTCAACAAACTCACAATCAAAGACAAATTCCCCATTCCTGTCATTGATGACCTCTTGGATGAATTGACTAGTGCTCAATACTTCACCAAATTGGATCTACATTCTGGCTACCACCAGATTTGTATTAAATACGAAGACATTCCCAATATGACATTTCACACTCATGAGGGTCATTATGAATTCTTGGTAATTCCCTTTGGATTGTGTGATGCTCCTTCCAGTTTCCAAAGTCTTATGAATCATGACTTCTGTCCTTTTCTTCGTCATTTTTTTTGAGTTTTCTTTGATGATATTCTCATCTATAGTAAAACTTGGTCATCTCATATGTCCCATGTGAATCAAGTTCTCCATATCCTCTATAAGAATCAACATTTACTCAAACAATCTAAATATGTCTTTGGTGCCTCAGAAGTGGAATACCTAGGTCATATTGTTGACAAGGATGGTGTCTGAGTGGATCCTAAGAAAATTGAAGTTATGCAAGATTGGCCTCACCCTGAAACTCTTAATAGCTTTCATGGTTTTCTAGGTTTAATGAGCTATTATCGGAAGTTTTTTTGGAATTATGGAAAGATTGCAACCCCTCTCACTTCCCTCCTTAAAAACAATGCTTTCACTTGGACTTCAACTTTGTATCATGCCTTCCAAGAATTAAAAGATGCTATGTGATCGAACCTTGTATTAGCACTACCAAAATTCACAAAGACATTCATATTGGAATGTGATGCTACCAGGAAAGGAATTGGAGTTGTCCTCATGCAAGATGGCAGGCACTTGGTCTTCACTAGAAAATAAATTTCAGAGCGACATTTGGGACAATCCATTTATGAAAAGGAAATGTTATATATTCTTCATGTTGTGGATCTCTGGCATCCTTACTTACTAGGTCAACAATTCCAAATCAAAACTGATCATCAGATTCTCAAGTATTTCCTGGAACAAGGAATGTCATCCCCGACGCAGCAAAAATGGGTGACCAAGATATTTGTCTATGATTATGAGATCATTTACAAGAAGGGAAAGGAAAATTTAGTGGCCGATGATATTTCCTAGAAATATGAAGAATATGGGTCCCTTTTCTCCCTCTCCTTCATTGTACCAGATTGGCTCCAAGTTGTTCGCCATGAATGGTTCAAGACCCCAAAATTTCTAGCCCGATCCAACAATTTCAACACAATTCTTCAGTTTCTCCAAGGCGCTCTTGGCATAATGAAGAGTTGTGCTACAAAGGTCGTTTATATTTGTGAAATCAATATCAACTTAAATCCACAGTGCTTTATGAACTTCATGCCTCACCCACAACAGTGCATTCCGGATTTACCAAAACCTATGAAAGGATCAAACGTTATTTTTTCTAGGAGGGTATGAAACATGATGTCCACACCTTTGTGGTTGAATGGGAGGTCTGTCAATGCAACAAGGGAGAAATTTTCAAAGCTCCGGGCACACTTCAACCACTCTCGATTCCCCCTGCTATTTGGTGAGATATTTCTATGGACTTCATTGTAGGCTTATCTAAATCGAGAAATACGTATGTCATCATTGTGATAGTTGATAGTCTCTCCAAATATGCTCATTTTTTTTCTCTTCAACACCCATTCACAGTCACCACAGTGGCTCAAATATTCATGGATAATATCTTCAAGCTTCATGGCATGCCTAATTCTATTATCTCTGACAGATACCTCACTTTCACCAGCAATGTTTGGCAAGAGTTGTTAAAGATATAGGGCACCCAATGGCATATCAACACTGCCTATCACCCTCATATGGATGGCCAGACTGAAATTTTCAACAAGTGTTTGGAAACATATTTGAGGTGTATTTCATCTAAGCAGAAAAACCAGTGGACACAATGGTTACCCCTAGCTAAATGGCGGTACAACACATCTTACCATACAAATACTCACATGACTCCTTTTGAAGCAGTCTACGACCAAAATCCCCCATCAATTCTCTCCTATATGCAAGGGGTCTCGAAGGTTCAAGAGGTTGAAAAAAATATTAAAGTTCGGTAGGATATTATTCATGCCCTCAAAGACAATTTGGTCATGGCTTAGAATCGCATGAAGGAAAAATCATATCAAGGTCATCCTAAATGCCATTTTGTTGAAGGGGACCAGGTATTTCTTCGACTACAACCTTATAATAATACTTACTTCAAAGCTTACCACTGTCAAAAACTTGGGCCCGAATTTTATCGTTCTTATATAGTGCTCAAGTGTGTATGACCTATCAATTACCTCTACCCATTCATTCGAAGCTCCATCCATTTTTTCATGTTTCCTTCTTAAAGAAGATGATTGGAACTAAATTCCAAAGTCAAACTAGTCTTTCGGATTTGGATGAAGAAGGATCCATATGGTTGTAGTCACAAGAAGTATTGGCCCAAAGAGAGTGTCATCTCTATCAGCGCACCATCTAGGAAGTTTTAGTTCATTGGAAAGACACACCTCTAGAATATGCCACCTGGGATCCGACCACCATTCTAAAAACAATCCCTCATCTGAAGCCTTGAGGACAAGGTTGTTCTTCAAGGGGGAGGGAATATTAGGGACCTAACCTCCCTAATGATGCAACCCCCCTACTCCCCCGTAGGGCTACATGACCTCTTGGTCAAGGATCTATGATTCTTGAGTCAAGTGACTCTATGGAACCTTAATGGTCCCATTATGTATCTAAAAACATGCCTTTTCGGCTTCTTGGTGTAGGTCTGATAGCACCCACAACCTTTCCTTTCACTCTTCTACGAAATCTCAGATTACTGGGCGTTAACTCTTTTTTCTAAAAATCCCTCTCTTGATATGACCCTGGGCAATGCCTTCTTATGACCATGCGATTGCGAGCATGGCCAATAGTGGTTTGGAATTTAACTTATTTTTTGCCCGCAATTCTCCTCAAACTTCCATGTGTCCTCTTGGAAAAACCATGGTGTGGATTGTGGCCCGCCCTCAATTTTTTCAAGTCCTCACAAATTATGTCCCCGCAATGTTATGGGATCATCGATCTCATGATATTGACGATATTATATGAATTGACGGCTCAGATCTATTCTTTTTCAAATCTACAAACTGGATCTTCCCCTTCTCGATCAACGATCGAGATCACTTTCGTGATTTGGTGTTCAGGAGTTTCAATTTTCAAACCCTACCCTTTCTCCGTACTTCAATATTCTGGAGTTGATGATCTACAGACATCTATCCTCTCAATCAATGGTCCTACTTTCACTTTGGGTGTTTGACCTTTCAACTCAAATCAATGGTCCTACGACCCTCCTCTCGATCAATGGTCGAGATCTCCTTTGTAACTTCGGACTTGTGAGATCTCAATTCTCAAAATTCACCCTTTTCCAAATGGCTTTTATCTGAAGGCTGTGATCCACTGAAGCGTGTCCTCCTGATATGATGATTGGGGATTACCTCGGGTATTTACTTGGATCTCTCATATCTATTCCACGTCTCCCTTGATGTGACAACTCAGAATCACTTCATGAGTTTACATAGAGTCCACAAATTCATGCCAAGTCTCCTCTAGATCTAACGATCTTGGTTTACTTCGGATCTTCAGGTTTCAACAATCTCATATCTCAACTCAAACCTCACAACAGTTTACCTGGAGCTCACAATATGTTGACAAGTGTCCCCGTGGAGATCGATGGCTCTCGACTCTTCAGCTATTCGGGCTTTGGGTGTTTCAACATTTCACCTTTTTCCTTCCTATGGATCTCACGACTCACCGACATGTACCCTCCTAGATCTAATGGTCTAGATTCACTTCAGCTCTCTGGCTCTTCGCACTTCACAATTCTTAAGTTTCAAATTTGAATCCCCTTGGGATTATAGTATCTGATGACTGATATTCACTTGGTTGATATGATGCCTAAGATTCACTTTGAATGATCTAATGACTCATATCTGCTCTGACTGATTGAAAGGTTGAGATTCTACTTTCGATCTCCGGCTCTTCAAACTTCATAAATCTCAAATATCAACTCTTGGTAAGTTTTGTCTCCTAAGTGTGTGAAGCACTAAGGCTCATTCACCTTACTCTGATCAGACGGTTGTTGATCTATTGTACTATGATCCCACAAACACTGTTGCTCCTCCTCCTGAGCTTCTAATTTCTTCCAACTTGGAAGATTTCTTAGTATTCAAAGGTTTCAAACCTTTTCTCCTCCTATGAGTTTGAATCTTGGATCTCGTCAACCCTTCTGAGAAGTGCTATCCATTTTGAGTTTGATCCTTAAAGTATTTCTACTTCCCATGCACACCTTGCGTTCTCTGGATTTCGATAACTTAGATAGAAGGATTTCTTCAAAATAAATTCTTCGCTCCCACCTGGCGTTCCTCTGTTCTGGTTCTTCAACTCTTGGTTGCTCCTTGACGTTGCACACTCCTTTCACCTGGTCTAAGTTTCCTTTGTTCTCTCTGAAATCCTCTAAGTCAATTTGGGAGTCAATCGACACACTCCTTGCATTCGAGATCACACCTTCCATACGCGTTTCAGAAGAGAAACAATTGAAACTTATCCAGTTTCATCATGAACTCATACAATCAACTTCTCTAACAATCATACATGAAAAAAATGAAATAAAATACATACATAGAATGTAAAAATCATTCATTCATACATCAAATGAACACAGTCCAACATTTGGGACAATTCTTTCTGTTTTATTCCTTCATGAAAAGAAATTACATAGTATTTCTTCTACTCTACCCTGTTCTATTGATCTCTCTTTGATCTCTATCTCATCTCATGATCTCCTAATTATTTTTACATTGCAACAACAAATTATCTAAGGATCGTCTCCACGAGCTCTCTCATCCTGTCTGCAACCTATCCTATCAAAATATTAGTGGTTACCTATTTTGTCCTATTACAATAACTAACAGATATTTCCAGATAAGAGTCAACACTCCATATCTACAACCCCTTACTGTCATATAAGAATTTACAAACAAGTTACATTTAAAAAAATTTCTTTCAAAAATATCGCAACAACCCAATTTACTTCTGAGTTAAATGCTGATTTGAAACTCTTTCATGCTGAGATGTCATATATTTGCCTCCACACTTGCATCTTTGACTTTGAAGGTGATGCACCTGCATCATACTCCTCTTGTTAAAATTTTCTTGGAATCCTATCCATGAGCTCCTGCATTGTTTTCCCATGCTTCAAAGTACTAGGTTCTATGACCCAACTTGCATCTTCCGAATGATCTTTCCACTTCACTATGTATTCAGGATATGTCTTCCTCCTAGTCTTCTTTCCATCTCTTTGTTCAATCATTTTCTCCATCTGAGGTTTTTCTATTGTGGGCAATTGTTCTTCCCACTAAACTTCCTTCTGATCATATGATTCTCTTGCCTCATCTCTCCTTGTAAGGATACAGTTCTGCAACATTGAATATTGGCGATAACCAAACATTGTCTGGAAATTCAATTTCATAAGCATTGGCTACGAATTTTCTAAGAATATTGCATGGTCCTATCTTCTTCATCTTGAACTTGTTATAAATTCCCCTTGGAAACCTCTCTTTTATCAAATGAGATAAAAATTCGTCTCCAACTTTGAATTGAACTTATCTCCTCTTTTGATCAACTCTGTTCTTATATTTCTGGCTACTATCCTGTAGCTGTTCTCTGACTCTGTCATGGAGTTTTTTCATTTCTGTTGCAAAATATTCCGCTCCAATGCTTCTGAACTTATCTTGATTTAGATATCTCAACTCTGTAATCCCTCTTAGATGTATACCATACACAATTTCAAATGGAATTTTCCTTGTGCTCCTGTTCACTGAATTGTTGAATGTAAATTCTTCTTCTGCCAAAATCTGATCCCATTGATGACCTTGTGTTGTAGGAAAATCTGCCTGCAGACAAGTAGATCGACCTCTAGAGCTTGACCTTAACCCTAGACAGAAAATGCTTAACGTGGACACTGACTTCCTTTCAAATCTATCTAAGCCTAATGCATGAGAAGGAAGGATGATAGAGGTACCTCTTAATCGACGTTTGTCCCTGCACGCTCCGAGTTGCGCTCCAATCCTTTTGCTCCTCGAAGAGGTCTGTGGACAAAACAAGATACGACCACTTCCTACTCTACTGACATTAGCTTGAAAACAGATCTACCAATAGATGATAAGTTCATGTAACATCAG
>SNQJ01S0023756.1:48250-59122 GCA_010110895.2 Picea sitchensis | reverse complement strand
ATTTGCAGCAGATATGGCAGAGACACATAAAGATAAGGTGCAAAATTTGGAAGATTATGAAGTCCTAAAAGAGTTTGAATATGTGTTCAGGGAGGTACCAGGACTAACCCCAAAGAGAGATATTGATTTCTCTATAAATTTAATGCCTGGGGCAGCTCCGGTGTCAAAGACTCCTTACATAATGAGTACACCAGAGTTGAAGTAGTTGCATATGTAGCTTGAAGAAATTTTAAAGAAGGGGTATATACGCCCAAGTGTGTCACCTTGGGGTGCCCCATTCTTGTTCGTGAAGAAGAAACATGGAACATTAAGATTGTGGATTGATTCAAACAGCTAAATAAAGTGATTGTTAAGAACAAGTATCCTCTGCCAAGGATTGATGATCTTTTTGATCAATTGAAGGATGCAAAGATATTTTCAAAGATAGATCTCAGGTTAGGATACCATTAGGTAAGGATTAAAGAGGAAGATATCAGCAAGAATGCCTTCAGGACAAGGTATGGTCATTATGAGTGCATAGTGGTGCCATTTGGGTTGTCAAATGCACCAGCTGTTTTCATGTGCTTAATGAATGGCATTTTTCGGGAATATTTAGACAAGTTTGTCATTGTCTTTTTAGATGACATTCTTATATATTCTAAGTTAGAGGAAGAGAATGAACATCATTCGAGGATGGTGTTGCAAGTATTAAGGGATAATCAGTTGCATGTCAAATTGTGCAAGTGCTCATTTTATCAAAAGCAAATTCATTATTTGGGGCATATCATTTCAAAGGATGGGATAACCGTGGATCCTGAGAAGATAGAATCCATTAGAGAATGGTCAACACCAAATAATGTGAGGGAGTTCATATCATTGATGGGCCTTGCAGGCTACTATATGATATTTATTGAAGGATTCTCAAAGATTGCATACCCAATCACTTCCTTGCAAAAAAGGGTGTGAAGTTTCAGTGGACATTGGATTGTGAAAAGAATTTACAACACTTGAAACAATTATTAACAAGTGCTCCAATACTAAGGATTGTAGACCCAAATTAATACTTCATTGTATGCACATATGCATGTAAAGAGGGACTTGGTAGAGTCCTCAGTCAAAATGGGTTTTCTATATGTTATGAGTCAAGGAAGTTAAAGAAACATGAAAGACACTATGTCACTCATGATTTGGAGTTGGCAGCCATAGTACATGCCTTGAGTAAATGGAGACACTACCTCATGGGGAAATGGTTTGAGATAATAATAGACGATGATGGTCTGAAATATTTATTTGATTAGCCAACTCTAAATGCTAGGCAAAGCAGATGGTTAGAATTTCCAAGTGAATATGACTTTGATATAAAAAGAGAACAAAGTGGTTGATCTACTCAATAGAAGAGTGCATGAATTTCATGCTACAACCATTAGCATGTACCAATCAGATTTGAAAGACATAATTATGGAGGTTGCCAAATCAGATTTCCAATACAAGGAATTAGTGGCAAAATTACAGCAAGGTATTTTGCAGCAGAAAATTGAAGATTACAAGCTAGATAATGATGAAATTATCATGTACAGGGGAAGAATTTATGTACCAAATTCCCAGGAGTTGAAAAATATGATATTGAGAGAAATGCATAATGTGCCTTATGCTAGGCACCCAGGATATCATAAAACTATTGCATCTGTCAAGAGCCAATATCATTGGCCAGGCATGGAGAAAGAGGTTGTTGATTGTATTGCCAAATGTTTGGAATGTCAAAAGGTAAAGGCTGGGCATAGACACCCAGTTGGTTTGTTACAACCATTACCCATTCCTGAGTGGAAATGAGAAGTTGTAACAATGGATTGCATCACCAAACTACCTAGAACAAACAAGCAACATGATTCTATCATGGTAGTGGTGGATAAGCTTACTAAAGATGCCCATTTTATTCCAGTTAAGCTCACTCACAAGGAAACAAACATTGTTGATGTTTATATGAAAGCAATTGCTATATTACATGGAATACCCAAGACAATTGTGTCTGACAAAGACCCAAAATTTACCTCAAAATTTTGGAAATGATTATTTAATGGATTTGGAACAAATTTGAATTTTAGTACATCTTATCATCCAGAATCAGATGGACAAACAGAGAGGGTGAATCAAGTGATTGAGGATATGTTAAGGATGTATGTGATGGATAAACCATCAAAATGGGAAGATTACCTACACTTGGTAGAATTTTCTTATAACAATGGGTACCAATCATATCTAAACATGAGCCCATTTGAGGCACTTTATGGAAGAAAGTGAAACACGCCCATAAGCTGGGATAACCCAGTAGATAGAGAAGTGGTTGGGCCAGATTTGCTCGTGGAAATGGAGGAGAAAATGATAAAAATAAAGAAAAATTTAAAGGCAACCCAAGAAAGACAAAAAATCTATGTTGATAAGGGCATACCTCACAGGGAATTTAAAGTGGGAGACCATGTATTTTTCAAAGTGAAAGCCAACAGAAGTTCCTTGAAGTTGGGGAATTGTTCAAAGTTGGTAGCTCGCTATTGTGGGCCATTTGAAATCTTAGAGAGGATTGGTCCAGTAGCTTATATGATTACATTGCTTGCATCTATGTCTATTCATAATGTATTCCATGTATCATTACTCAAGAAATGTATACCTGATGCTAATCATGTTATTGATTGGAATGTGATTCAGGTGGATCAAGAAGGTGCTTTTCAAGTGCATCTGGTATGCATTCTAGACTGGAAAATCAAATAGATCTAGAATCAAGCCATAGGGATTGTAAATATCCAATGGACCTGGTACGGTCCTCAGGATGCTACTTGGGAGCACGAGGATGCAATGCGGGAAAAATACTCGCATCTTTTTGAGGATTTTTGAAATTTTGTTGTATATGGGTACATGATGCACTGAGGACAATGCATAAATAAGGGGAGGGGATTGTAATATCCCTAAGGCCGAACCCGTTCATAAATGTAAATGAAAATGTAATTAAGTTGGTGAGTTGTTTGATATCATTTTGTATGCACATTTCATGGCATAGTGCACGCTTGTACTATGCAGTAAAATGATGAAGTGTGCACATTCTGAGATACTGTACACAGCAAATTAAGTGCACGTGATTTTGAGGTCAGTGAGACTTTGTGTATATGTTTTGTTTTATAGGATGGTGAGACAGTTATTACAATCTAGGATGCTTATGTTTTTTATTAGTCTGGAGAGCCTAGATGTTAAAGGCCAATGCGCCTACTTTTGTATATATCTCATAATTAATACAAAATTCATCGTTACACGTAGACTGACCACAATAAAATATTATGGGGGACTAAAATCCACTGGATAGGGAAAGGGAGGGGCCTAACATTTAAGGAAAAGGGATAATCTAGGGATCTTAATCCAAAAAGGAATATTATATTAATATTTCTTAAATCATAAAGTATGGATGATTATTTTATCCTAAGTTCTAAAGTTGGGTAAAGTGGGCCAAAGTAGCTCCCAACATGACAAGCGTCAAGTTGGGGACATCCATACATATTGTTGGGACTTAGTTCATTTTCCCATCTTTTCTAGGATTCTCCCCATCATTCCTTCCATAATTCAGTCATCCAGTCAATCATCCATGAGAATGCACAGACCCATTGAGTTATCCTTCATATCTTCATGATTGTACCTAAACCTGTATCCATAGCCATTTTGTGTTGGTGTATCTAGTTAGCCTGGGATATGGATTGAAGAAGTGGGTTGTCAAGCTCGTCAGATATTGAAGAGGTAGGCTGTCAGGCCTATGAAAAATTCTCTGGGTGAGAGAATTGTTGGGAATTATTTTCCCGAAGGTGCTAAACTACAGCTACAGTGCTCTGAGACTTCTTGTCTGGCCTATTGTTGAAGCCCAGAAAGGAAGTAGGGTAGCCAAAGGACTATTGAGCAGAGAAGGGGCACACTTCCTGGGTGGGACAGACATGTGGGGAATGAGAGACTGTAGGCTGTTAGTTTGAGTTTGCACCTGAGACAAAGTCTTTTCTATTGTCTATAAGAATTTAGCCTGGTTAGGATTCCCTTTACCCAGGTGGACTTTAGTCCCAGCTCGGGGGTGATTCATTGTTGAGAGTGATGAATAGTGTGGTATAAGGCTGGGAGGTTCATGGAAGTTCTTCACGCAGTTGGTGACATTCTTACCAAGATAAGTGTCAATTGTGTGATAAATTTACATGCTGCATTGTTATTTACATGTGTATTTTTATGGCTTTATCTTATGTGTGGTTATGACTATCTGTATATTTATGGGTATTTTCTGTATATGCTGCATGTATACATTTTTTATTATTTCAGTGTGAATCTGTGCATTTACATATGTATTTGGTTGTTTACATTTTATGTATATATATTTCCACAAGAGTTCTGTGTGTATATATTTTAATTGCATGCAGTTCAAAAAATTTATATGGCATAGCTCAGTTGGATGTTGGGCATGTTACAATATGTTCCGCAAAGAGAAAAGTAAGAGTTATCTAGCATAGTGTGGCTTGGCATGGATGGCCGAGGACATTACAACATGCCTCATAAGCTTCCTTAAAATCTGCATCTTCTCTATACATCTCCTTGAGGTGTTCAAACCCTAAGGTCTCCACTTGAAATTCCTGTACAATTAACTCCTCCTGCTCAAAGCATCTGCAACTTTGTTAGCATTTCCAACAATATGTTTAATAACACAAGTAAAATTTTGCATAAATTCTACCCATTTTGCATGTCTCTGATTGAACTTTTCTTGCCTAGTAATAAACTGCAAAGCTTGGTTTTCACTCTACAAGACAAATTCATTAGGAACTAGATAGTGCCTTCATTTCTTCAAAGCTCGAATCACTGCATAAAATTCTTTGTCTTATGTGGAATACTTATTCTTGGTGTCATTCAGCTTCTCACTGAAATAATCAACTAGCCTATTATCCTGACTCAAGACTTCTCCAATAGCTAATCCACTTGCATCAAATCTCACTTGAAATGTTTTTCCAAAATCTGGCAAGACCAGAATTGGTTGTTTTGTGATCTTCTCCTTTAACACTTTCAAAAAAAATTCTTCCTCTGTCCAACTGAAGGACTTGTGTTTCTTCTTCATAGTATCCAACATGGGTGCACATATACCACTGAAATTTCTGATAATTTTTCTATAAAAACTTGCTAACCCATGAAAACTTCTTACCTCAAATATGCTTCTTAGATATGGCCACTCTTTGATTGCTCTCACCATTTTTGGATCCATCTTCAATTCGTTTGAAGAGATCACAAAGCCCAAATATATGAGTTATTTCTTCATAAAAGAGATTTTCTTCATATTTATCAACAATTTCTCTTGTTGTAACTTTTCTATCACTAATGTCAAATGTCTTAAGTGTTCTTTCTCTGTCTTACTGAAGATTAGTATGTCATCCAGATATACTATGAAAAATATTCCTATGAAGTCTTTCAATACTTCATTCATCAATCTCATAAATGTTCTTGGTGCATTTGTCAATCCAAATGGCATGACCAACCATTCAAACAATCCTTCATTTGTCTTGAATGTTGTTTTCCATTCATCTCCCTCTCTCATTCTTATTTGATGGTATCCACTCTTCAATTATAACTTGGAAAATTTTCTTGATCCACTCAAACAATCCATCAAATCATCCATCCTTGGTAAAGTAAATCTGTACCTAATGGTTATCTTGTTGATGGCTCTGGAATTTGTACACATTCTCCATCCTCCATCCTTCTTTGGACTTAACACAGTTGGTATTGCGAATGGGCTTAGGATTTCCCTAACTAAACCTTTATCCAACAACTCCTGGAATTGATTTTTGACTTCCTCATTCTCTCTAAGTGTCAACCTATAAGCTTCTTTGTTTGGTAAACTAGATCCTGGAATAAAGTCAATATGATGGCTTATACTCCTAATGGGTGGAAATGAGTGAGGTAACCCATCCACTACTATGTAAGAAAAGTTTTCTAACAATTCCTATATTTCTTCAGGAAAATATTCCACGGAATTATTTGTAAGGATAATTCTAGGCTTTCTCACTACAACAAACTGTATTTCTTTCTCCTCTTGACTTCATTCAAGAGTTCCTTCCCACTCATGAGAAGTATACTTGAACTAGATTCCCTCTTTTTCTCTTTGTCTTCTATTGGTAATAAAATATGTGTCCTACCATTATTTTCTAGGGTATAAGTATTCTTTCTTCCATCATGAATAACTTTTCTATCAAACTTCCATGGTCTCCCCAATAAAATATGACAGACATCCATAGGAATTACATCACACAATGTTTCATCCCTATAACCTCCTATCTTAAATTCAACTTGGCATTTTTGACTTACCATTACTTGATGTCCTTTTTGCAACCATGATACCTTGTATGGGTTTGGATGTGCAGTTGTCTTCAACTCCATATTCTCCACCATATTTGTGGATACTATATTTTCAGTGCTCCCATTGTCTATGATTACCTTGCAAACTCTGTCTTTCGTCTTGCAAGCAGTCCTGGATAGACTTGTTTTCTGAATTGTCTCTTCTACCTCCTTCTTTGGTTTAAGAAGAATTTTCCTTATCATTAGGTTATTTACTCCTTCTGCCTCTTTTTCTTCCACATTATTTTGTGCTTCAGTAATGTGTGCTTCACCTCATCCTTCTTTCTTTCTCTCGGGACATTCCCAAGACTTGTGCCCTAGTTTTCCACAGGTATAACATCTAACTACACCTCCTCTGGCTCTTCCTCTTCCTCTTCCTCCATGTTGTTCTTCTTTAGAGATTCCACCTTTCTCATGGTGACTATGTTGTTTTTCATCTTCATGATTCATCTTCTGGAACTTCTCTCTATTGGTTCCCTTACCTTTGCTTGAATTTCCTCCTCTGTTTCGTTGGATTTGCTTCCTGGCCAATTTCTCTTCATCTTTCAAGGCTTCTTGATAAGCATCCTCAAATTTACTAACATACATCATGCTGATCTCCTCTTGTATTTCGTATCTCAACCCATTGATATATCTATTTTTTTTTTCATCTTCATTCTCTTTCTGTCTAGCCCTGATGTTCAATCTGTAAAATTCTTCAGTGTACTCCTTCACTGATAAGATTTTCTATCTCAAGTTATGCAATCTCCTAAACAGATTGATTTGATAGTCCTTAGGGATAAATTTGGCTTTCAGCTTGCCTACCATCCTATCCCAGTTCTTAATTTTCTACTTACCTTTGCTCCTGCGTTTGGCTTGTAGTTCATCCCACCATAGTGTTGCATGATCTGTCAGACTAAATTTCACTCATGGGCTAATTTTCCATGGTTTTTCCAAAAATGAGATTCACTATTTTGAAAATGATTCGCCCAAATTCTATAGGATAAAATTATTTTACCTTAAAAATCGCCAACATTTTATTAAAACTATATATAATCCTTAGAAATTTGAATATTTTTACAAAAATATCGCCAAACATTTATAGTTGGGATATGAAGGACTAGTAAGATTCATCAAGGTTTCTACATTTTAAAATAAATTTCCATTCTTAAAATCATCCCTACTTTTAGTCTCGTCACTACATGCTTCACCATCTTGTCTTCTTCGATATCTTCGTAATCGAAGTATTTTTCCATAGCAAGTACCCAATCTAACAATTCTTGAACTTCTAAATTGCCTTCATACATTGGTACCTCTATTTTTGCTCTGGCTCCTATTCTTGAAACAAATTTCAGTAAGCGATCTTCCACAACATCCTCTGCTACATCTTCTTCGAACTCTATCTCTTCACTCTTAGCTTCAGTAATATCTCCAATTTCTAGTGCTCTTCTCTACGTTGTTTCCATGGCATCCAGTCTCATTCAGATTCATCTCATTTATCCTTCCATTTATTCATTTTATCTATGCCATATAGGTGGCATGATTCCACTGCATCACCTACAAACATAAATCAAATTCTTGATACCAAAAATGATATCAATTCATATCCTTTCTCCTTTGCTTGTTGTCTGTAAACAAACTCAATATCAGATCTGATATCGCTTGATGCAGCCCCCCTACTCCCCCGTAGGGCTACATGACCTCCCAATCCAAGATCGTTGGCACAGGGGTAGACCTAGGGTTCAGCTCTAATGGCGCACCAACAGGCCCTAACTATTTCCTCTTTCGGCAACACCTGTGAGGCAGATGCACTCTCACCGAAAGTCTCTCCTGTTATCAACTTTGTTGACCTTCTAGATTAGCGTCGACGTCCAAACCACAGGTGGTCTAGATCTGATATCAAACTAGGTGTCTGCTAACCTGGCTAAACACTTGTATATCTCCTTATCAATCCCTCCAAAGAAAATCTCATGTATATCAGTAAATATATACCTTCCTAATCAGTCCTTGGTGCTAAGCTTAGGGTTCTTATTCTAGGCTTATGCGAAGTCCTTTTCTTGTTCTTCTATCCACTTATGAATATTTGTCTTAGATGGAAACCACCTTGACATTCCCTTAAGAAGATACCTATCCCAGAAAGAGAACCATTTGTTGGCACATGGGTAGACCCAGGGTTCATCTCTAATGGCGCACCAAAAAGCCCTAACTAATGGCCCTTTCGACAACACCTATGAGGCAAATGCAGTCTCACCTGAAGTAGCTATGGGGGGTTGCAGGACACAGATGTCTACAACCAAATGAAATACCAAATGGATCCAATACAATAACAACACAACATATAGATGTCAGTTATCAACTTAGTCCTACCTCGCACATTTATCTATCAAATCTAGCACAATAATGGAATAACAGTATATCAGAAACAAGAGAACACCACACCAATCACACACAACACCAAGATATACGTGGCTCACCCTCTCCCTAGGGAAATGTCCATAGAACTATGCTTTATAATATATTAAGTTGAAAGCATACAGTTCTTATATGCACTCTTATCTAGCAAATCTTCTCTCTTTCTCTCTTCTCTCTATCTTCCCTCCCTGTGCACCCAGCTGTAGGGTTGATCTTCACACCCAGCTGAATATCTTACAACACAGACTTACCTCACTGCTCAATGTTTCTTTCTCTCACTACAATAATAACTCATAACAATAACAGACCTGGGACTCTTCACTAAACCCTCTTCCCTCATCTAGGTTCTTATTTATAGATTACAATGACTCATCGACAACCTTAGGCCGAAATCTAAGTGTCAAAACCCTAGATACCAAAACCCTAAGTGTCTAAAACCCTAGTGTTATAACCCTAAATTGCACCACACATTCTTACCTGGCATCAGGCCAACTCTTATCCTTTTTTTGCCAAAAATAGTGCTGAACAACTCTTTGAAAATCCTCTTGTGTAAAGGCCCACATGACCTAAAGCATTACTGCATGCATGTACATGTTGGCTGGCTCAAAATAGCTAGCGTGTACCTACTAAAGCATGAAAAAAGGAAATTTGTCCATGGAACAAAAAGCTATGGGTGATTTAACTAAAATTCCCAACCATGCATGGCCGAGGGTTCATCCAAATACCTATCTCCTTCTAGCCTATAAAAGAAGGGGTAGGGGTACCATTTGGAAGAGGAAAAAAATATAGCAAAGAAACTCTACCCATTTACGTATTCCATTGTCCCAACCCTTTAGCCTTTCCTAATGCCAAAGGATATTTAAAGAAAAGCAGTTGAAGGACAGAAGAAGAGGAGCCCAGGATCAGGTTCAAGGAGCGGTGGGCGGTCTTAACTTTTTGTAAGTTGACTCATTTTAATTAATAAAGAGAATGCTTTTCCCGTCCCGTTTCATGAACTGTTTATGATTTTATTAGTTTATGTTTGATTTCTAACCCATTAGTATATTAGTAGCATGCATGCATAGTTGTTTCTCTTCTTGAATGCAGGTCAGCTTTGGAAGGAGCATTGTGAACAAGTAATCAAGCACAAAGGAGGATCGACATCAAACGCCAGTAACGAGGTAGGTTGATATTTCCATGCATTGACTAAGAAAAGGGGATTTAAATCTAGGGATGAAGGTAGAAATTAATTTCTATTTGGTCATATCTGCATGCAAATTCTGAACTCTATTTGCTAGTCCGTAGGGTGTTTTTCCCCAACAATAGAATTGGTGACCGTACTGGGGAAATAACTCTTTAGGGTTCCTGGAATTTTATTTAGTTTTTGGGTAGTTTAAAGACTAGTTTTTCTTGTCTATCTTTTCTTTTTCATTGTTGTAAAGTTTGAGCTAGCAGGGAGTCTGATTTTCCATACTAGCTTTCCCTAAATTTTGCTTGACTGTATTTTTCAGGACCCACAGAGGTACATGCGGCCTGCATAATGCCTGCACGCATGTACTCGCGCACTATACTCTTACAGCCCGCGTGTGAACGCTAGCTGTAGAGGTAGTAGTAGCGTGTAGGAGTTCAGAGAACCTTAGAGGCAGTGCTCATCTTCCCTGTCAGAATCACATATTCTCAGGGGGTTTTCTGGAATTTTGTCTGAGTCTTGTTTGCTAACAATCCTATCTCAGATTGCTTTTTCCTTATTATTTTTTCCTTGCATTATTTTTTTTTCTATTAGAAAGATTATCCAAGCCTTCAAGGTATCCTGGTTATCAATACCAGAGGTCTCTTTCTGGTTTGGTCTGTCTGTTTTCTTTTCTTTCTTAGAGTTTATATATACACGTGGCATGTACAAGGTCAGCCCGTGTGTAGATGCCCTCTGTTGTTGCTCAACGCGCGTTCGCATGCATGTTGTTTGAGTGATAGTCGCATGCTTGTACAGGCTACTTTTTGTTAAGGGTGAGGCAGTCATCCTCTCCTTTGATTAGAATTATTCCTCTCAGGTGTTTGAATCTTTGTTTGAACAGTCAGTAGCTTAGGATTATTTCTACCCTTAGCTTGCTTTTTCTCATTTAAAACATTGTCAGA
>SNQJ01S0023756.1:26199-48107 GCA_010110895.2 Picea sitchensis | reverse complement strand
TCTGTGCTTTAAGCCATAATTGTTTTTCTTGGTTTTTTGCTTGTCGGTGTTTTCCCTTTGTTGCTTTACTAGAAATTAAATATAAAAAAAAAATCTCTTTTCATTTTCTTCTTTGGTTAAAGAGTGTGTTTCTACATCATTAGATAGGGAAAAGTCTTTTATTTCATAAGTTTTTATAGTTCACTTAGATCATAAGTAGCTCATAGTCGAGTGAAATTCTTTGAGTTTGCTATCCAAAATCTTAGAAAAGTTAAAAAATCTTTCTTTTGAAAAGTTGTTGAAATTTTGCATTCAGTAAAAGTTTTGTTTCCATATTTTTTATTCATTTTTTGCTTTTGTCTTTTACACATCATCAATTTCACCCTCATACCCCTTGACGTAAGACAAAGCCATAAAATTAACAATAAATTTAAAATCTACTAGACTTTTATGTTTGTAGGGTTCACAAACTAGTTCAGGACTAGGGCCTTGGATTAGGTTGGAGAGGAAACTTTTCAAGGCCATTTAAAATCAAACATTGGAGTTTGAGATAGGGAGTTTCTAAGTCTAGTTTCATGGAATTTATCTGGGACCCCCCTCTAACACAATGGATAAACATGAGGTCGCGTGCGGAAAGGTAGCGGAGATAACCCCTCCAAAGCCGGACCAATCGTAGTGGAGAACACATATAGAGGGCTTGTTTTGGGATTCCATCGTTTGCATTCTCCACGGGGCTTCGTGGGTCTCGAATCCGTTCAAGGTCCTCAGTCGTCTTTCGGACCATTTTCTCTCGATACCCTTGCTAGATTTCAGGCTCGATACCCTGCTCATTGTGGTCTACCCGACTTTCCACTGTACCCGCCTGGTGAGTGTTCGCGTGCTGGCAACCTAGTTGCCAATCTTTTTTAAGGACATACACAGGTGACTGCGGGGGTATACCGTGGTACCTAGGACAGACATCGGGCCACACTTTGCAGAGTATACCTGAAGGGTTCTTTCGTGTTCGATTTGCACTTGCACCGGTAAGTTGCTCTAGTGTTGGCTGTTGTAACTGTTCTTCCAATTAATTTAGTGTTTGCTTGTCTTATCTTCTAGGGATTTTTTTCTTAGTGTGTGTTAATTTTGAGCATTTAGACTACCTTAGAGTGTCTTGGATCTTCTCACACAGTGGAGGATCCTGAGCTCCGTCGGTCACGAAGGCTTCTGGGCCTGCCACCGGTTACACTGGAGCCACCCCTGCCACCATTAAGGCGGAAGCTAGACCAACAAGGGTCTTTTGAAGAAACTGGGTTACAAACCATTGTGCCCGAACAACCCCCAGAGGAATCGACCATTTTGGACCTTGAAGCAACCGCTCTTGGCTCAATTGAAACCCCAACCACTGATTTCTTGGCACCTTTTATTATACCAATTTTTCACGAGCACCAGACAGTGTCGCACACAACAATGGAAACAAATGCTGTTATTTTTTCTGTGAATTCTTTGATTCCCACCACCGATGTCACCACAGGAGAGCTTCCACCTCCTAAACCACCATCACCAGTCTGGGCCAAAATGGTCTCGACCACAACTATGTCACACAGTGGACTGAACCTATCTTTGGCTGCGGCCACAACCCCCTTCACACCTAGTGTGACAGGCCCTCCATTCTCATACAAGATGCCTAGTTCAGGTACAAGTCCTGCACTTTCCTACTCCACTTTATAGACTTTGAGTCTAGGGGAACTCCTGCACTTTCCTAGCTCTAGCGCTCCTCTACAAGGTCACTTGGGGGGAACTCATGTCCCTTTTAACGCTTTTCCTTATGGAGGAGGTCATATCCCTCCTTCGTCCCCTTCACTCGGTGGCTCACATCAACAATCCATCGGGCAACCTACACCCAATAGTTTATTTGGAGTGGGGAGTCAAGGACCACCTTTACATAGTATGTTGGTAGGTTCGACACCGTTTTAAAGGTCAGCAGCCAAAATTTTCCTGGCAACCTGGTGCCAGTCAAAACCCAAGCCCCTTTTTCCTAGGTTATCAACAACAACCCAAACTACCATTCCTGGCGAATTTACACTTGCCAAATTTGACAAGGTTGTTGAATGACCCTATTTTTCATGATCCGGGTTGGCCTCCCATGCCAACGAAGTTTCCTTTGGACATTACAAAGTTCAAATCCAAGCCTAAAGAATATCCAAGAGATCATGTGACTACCTTCCATCTATGGTGCTCATCTAACTCATTGAAAGATGACTCCGTACAGTTGCGATTGTTTCAACGTACTCTCATTGGGAGTGTCACGAAATGGTACATCGAGCTTGATCGCTCAAGATACTCTTCTTTTGGAAAACTGGTGACGTCTTTCCTAAATCATTTCCAGTTACCTGTGAGATACGATGCTGGCACAGAGCTCCTCGCTAATTTTGAATAGATGAAAGTGAGCCATATCTCTGATCACATCCGAGAATGGAGATGATGAAAGAGTTTAATCAAGGTACCAGTCCCACCAACATTCTTTCTTGAGTGGTTCCTTAAGTCTTTGGTCCCACAGTTGTCCAAAGACATTGTGAAATCAGGATTTTTTTCTGAAGAAGATGCCATCATGAGGGCTCAACAGTTTGAGCTCATCTATTATCAGTCTGGTTTATTATACAACATCTTGTCATATGCACCACATTCAATACTGGATAAAACCAGACAGAGAGTTGGACCACATGCCGATCGTATTGTCGGTTCAGCACAAACCAAGCTTGCTGAGCAATTAACAAAGCAGTTGCAACAGTTATCCATACAACACACAGCAGCCAGCCAAACTACTGCTTTGGCTAATCCCCCTACCAAAACGTCGGAAGTACACACTGTGCAGACGACTAACCCAAAGGCCACCCAACATATTGAAGGGAAGAAAAAACAATGAAAGAAGGGTAAGGGGGATAAAAAATCCACCAATAATGTTAGCGGGGACAACACTGGAAAACGGAAGGAGAGGTATCCATGCAACTTGTGTGTAGAAGACCACCCTACCCATCTATGTCCTCGACTTGCAGAGGCCCAAAATTTTGTCACACAACAATAGCTGGCAATGTTGACTAATCCATTTCAACATGGGAAAAATCTAACTCAAGCCTTTGCAAGCACAAAAGGGGGCAGTCAAGGACCCCCTCCATCTTCGAACAACCCCACAAATGTATATATGGTGAAAGATGATGCTTTTCTATCAACTAGAGCACATGCCTATAGTCAACCAAGCACTTCCAAGAAGGGAAAATAAGCTGAACTCCCATCTCTTCCTCTACAGATAGAGAAGACGTTGGGAGAAACAATGACACGCATCCCCAAAGGAGCATTCAAAAGAGATTCTCACAACCCTAACGCAAGGGCTACCCAGAACTACTCTGTGTTGGAATATTTATCACAAACCCCTTGCACGATGTCTTCTTTGGAAGTCCTCCAAGGTTTCCCTTCCCAGAGGAAAGGTTTGTTAACATCTTTAGGATCTACTGAGACTTGTAATTTGGGTACAATCATGCTAGATACAATCGACTTAAAACCTCGTCTGCCTTACCACGTAGCGTTTCAGATAGTAGTGGCTCATCCCATGAAAATTTTTACAAGGAATATCTTCCACACGGTAGTGGATGAGGGAGCCTCAACATGCATTATGTCGTTAGCATGTTGGAAGGCCATCGGCCAGCCCATTTTGTCTCCATCACCTACTCTCCTCACTGCGTTCGATGGTCATTCATTCTGACCACATGGTATCATTCTGTCTTTCCCCATACAGTTAGGAGGGAAGACCGTGTGTGTCAAGGTAGAAGTAGTCGATGCTCCCCTCGACTATAATATTTTGTTAGGAAGGAGTTGGACTTATGCTATGCAAGCCATGGTCGCTATAGTTTTCTAGGTCTTGTTGTTTCCACATGAGGTCCGGATTGTGACCGTAGATAAATTTTCTTTCTCCAAACTTGACCTGTCACTAAGGGCATCCATGGTGTCGATGATTGATAATCCTCAACCAGGTGTTGTTAATGTAGGGGTTGGTTTGTGCCCATCCTTGATGGGTACCTTCGATTACCCGCCCCCTCAAGGTGATATCAAATTTATATCCAATCACCACAAGGTTGAGATTTTTCAGGTTTCATCGTTCTGCACGACTTACTTCAATGACCCATGGACACTTCCTTCCCCACCAGCCATGATGGATGAGACAGGGTAGTCGGGTATGTCCTTTCCCTTGTCCACCACTGAAGTAGTGTACTCTTTAGTCCAGCAAGCTTCAGCTAACCCTGATTTGACTCTTGCACAAGAGTTATATCCTATGCTAGAGCCTATTTGGGCTCAGGGTTATCTCGCTGGCATCGATTCGTTAGACTTAGTATTTCCCTCTAACAAAGCAATAATCGAAGCAATGACTAGTCTGGACAAACCATGAGAAGATCTTCATCACAGATCATATTTCCTCCCAGAGTTAAGCCGAATCAAGGCAGGAGAATTCACCATGACTATGACTGGAGATAGGTCTTGTCCTACTAATCCCTTATCTACACACGAGATCTATGCTGAGGGTAATATGGAAATCATTGATGAAATGATACCTATCAATATCTCCAAAACACCTGGTGTCATAGAGAATGTTTTCTTCGGAGCATATAGCTCCCCCGAGGAGATGCCAGACATCAACCCACAAAGAGTCGATCATGAGCTAACTTTGTTGTTTTTCAAGATCGCTTTGAGATCCAAAAGAAACATCTTGCGAGACTACATTTATGCTTTTCGATCTCATCCAGATTAACTGAGAAAAGTAACCATTATGGAGTCTTCTTTAAGCCCTTTTCATACTCCTTAAAGATGAAAAGATTGTTGAGTGACCTTGTTTCTTCACACTCATTCAATTGGTCCATAAGAATGTTCCTTAAACAGGTCTTCTTTTAAACCCTTTTTAGACCCTCTAAACATGAAAAGATTGTCGAGCGATCTTGTGGCCTTTCACACTCGTTAAACTGAAATTTGAAGTCACATCTGTCCAGCGATAGTTTACCCCTTTTTTAGTACGGATGGTCAACTACACGAAAAAAGGTATACTCTATGGAACTTCCATTCTTTAGAAGAGTACTCTCAGGTATAATTTTATCCCTTTTTCAGGCCTGAGGGACTAAATTTACGAAAAAGAAACCCTCACAGAGTCCATAGTTAAGCTCTTTTCAGACTCCCTAAAATTGAAAAGATCATCGAGTGACCTTATTCTTTCACACTCGTTAAATTTGGTCCAGAAGAATATTCATGACAGAGTCCATAGTTAAGCTTTTTTCAGACTCCTTAAAAATGAAAAATGGCCGAGTGATCTTGTATTTATCACACTCGTTAAAATGGTTTTGAACAGACGTCTTGTCGGTGCTAGTTTACCTCTTTTTCGAACCAACTAGACTACCTTCGGAAAAGGTACCCCAATGGAGTCTCCTTTTATGCTTTTTCATATTCTCTAAATATGAAAAACCACTGAGCTTACCTTCTTTGGGCTCATTAAACTTACATCGAAGGACGTTACCATTGTGTGTTTTATCAACCCCATTTTCATACCTTATCCACCAGCCTTGTGACAGTTTGCTTCTGCGTCTTAACACCTTTGGCCAATGGAGGATTTTGCCCGAGTATCATTTTACTAGAACATTAGTCTTGTCCTTGTGCCTTGAGCTTTTATGTTTGCAATACTTGTTCCTCCATTGTAACGTAATATTCCTTTATTCTTTTTCCAAAATTATCGATAAGAACAAAAGAAGTCAAATACACCCCAAAAAGAGGAAGGGAAAAGTATTTTCTTTATTGGCAGCAAAATGACTTGCCCTTAGATAAAGCACATTTTTCCATTTTTTCATCAGACTATGGTATGTAGTACGACCTTAGGAATCTTTTCTCGCTATATAGAGTTGTGTCCTCTACCGTTTGGTTATTCTTCCAAACATATGGAGAGTTTGCGTTGCCTCTTGCTTCGTAGACTTATGATTAACATATATGCTGCCTAAGTCTCATCACTTTTCATGCTATTGTCCAAGGGAAGTTTGTCACTAAGCTTGAGTCGGCCCCTCTGCAATATGTCTCTTGTCCGCATACCCGACCATCCTGAACGTCCAATCAAGTCCTTGTTCGAAATCACTAAAGCCTTCAGTCCGATCATCAAGATTATCAAGTCCATGACTGGCGAGCCGTCGAAGACCTCTGGGTAGTGCATTCGTACACTCATATTACACTCCTACCTGAGTTTTGGAATATTTTGAAGCTTTTTCGCAAGCTCTAAAGATCTCATATCTAGCCATCAGGCTAAATCAACTTTTGGAATATGGATACTCTATATGTATATCTTTCTGATTCCGAGATGTAGCTCTGTTGTGTATTTTTCACGGCTACTCTTTATAGTTATTTTGACATGGATCTACAGTGTATTTGATTAGTAGCCATGTTTCTATTTTTATCCCGAGCATGGGTATGCCCGCCTCAGTGAGACATTTGTTATTTTGCAGATGGCACCTCCTGGTTCCTGATCCTTGGGCTCAATCGTTTGGCACATCAATAAATATTGGAAATGTATTTCGGCCATCAGATGCTCTTATGACCTCACACATTAGGGGGAATCTGTTATAACCCTAAATTGGACCACACATGCTTACCCGGCATCAGGCCAAATCATATCCTTTATTTTCCAAAAACACTACTGAACAACTCATTGAAAATCCTCTTGTGTAAAGGCCCACGCGCCCTAAACCATTACTGCACGCATGTACATGCTGGCTAGCTCAAAAAAACCCATGTGTACCTACTAAAGAATGAAAAAAGGAAAGTTATCGATGGAACAAAAAGCTATGGGTGAGTTAATTGAAACTCTTGACCATGCATGGTCGAGGGTTTGTCCAAATACCTAGCTCCTTCTAGCCTATAAAAGAAGGGGTAGGGGTACCATTTGGAAGAGGAAAAAAATATAGCAAAGAAACTCTGCCCATTTACGTATTCCATTGTCCCAACCCTTTAGCCTTTTCTAATGCCAAAGGATATTTAAAGCAAAGTAGTTGAAGGACAGAAGAAGAGGAGCCCAGGATCAGGTTCAAGGAGCGGTGGCCGGTCTCAACTTTTTGTAAGTTGACTCATTTTAAGTAATAAAGAGAATGCTTTTCCCATCCCATTTCATGAACTGTTTATGATTTGATTAGTTTATGTTTGATTTCTAACCCGTTAGTATATTAGTAGCATGCATGCATAGTTGTTGCTCGTCTTGAATGCAAGTCATCTTTGGAAGGAGCATTGCGAACAAGTAATCAAGCACAACGGAGGATCGACATCAAATGCCGGTAAAGAGGTAGGTTGATGTTTCCATGCATTGATTAAGAAAAGGGGATTTAAATCTAGGGATGAAGGTAGAAAGTAATTTCTATTCAGTCATATCTGCATGCAAAGTCTAAACTCTATTTGCTAGTCCATAGGGTGTTTTTCCCCAACAACACCTAGGTGAACTTGACTCGCATTTTCAGGGCTTCGCCAACCTTTCTTTCCTTTCTTCTCGCACGGTGCTCCAAAGCATCCAATGGTGGCTTTTTTCGCTTGTTGAGTTGTCCATGATCTATCTTCCTTACTGATATGTCATCCTCTATCTCCTCGTCCAATGGCTTGCTTTCTCTTACTTCGCTCCGTATTTTCTTCTCTTTTTCTCACTTCAAGCCATTATTAGTCACTATGTCTTCCTTGGAGTTCACATTCCATCTTTTTTGCCTTAATATTATCTTTCTTCCAGAACCAAGGGCCAACAGGCCCCCAACACTCACTTGTGACTCATCCTGAGGCACTTCAAATCTGATCCTTCTGCTTTTCTTCAACTACAGACTGCACAGCGTAGTCTGTACTTTCTTCTCTGTTCCTCCCCATTATGTGCATGTTGTCTTTTTTGTGTCTGGTACCTAGTTTCAATTGCACCTAGTACCTATACCCTTTCTCATTCTATTTTTACCAATAACTGCAAGGCAACTGGTTGTCATAGTACAATTTCAATCGTCTCCCATTCACCAATCCTTCCTTCCATTCTCTTTTCAAAGTCTTCAACCGCGCAACTCGTCCTTCCGTAACATAGACAACCTCATACAATCCCAGTCAATGGGTTCTGAACTTCCTTGGATGCTTCATGAATTTAGGATTCAATCTGTAGGGTCTCTGTTTGACTAGCCTTGCATATAGCTTCAAGGGGATCTTCATCTCTCCCATGGGCCCTTTAATACCCTTCATATCAGTGAACTTGGTTGGAAACAAGTCCTAATATTCATGCAGTAAATATGTGATCTTGTCACTAGTGGTAGCGTCCCAATAATATCCAACATTTGCAAGCTTTGGTGTTTTCTCTATTCCAATATTAAATTTCTTGATTTTAATTGGTTTTCCAATGAAAGGTAACTCAACTCCTAGTCCTTCTATGTTTCTCTGGCCTTCTGTTTCAATGATGTTCACCTTCCTAGGATCATCTTCTTCGTCAGCATTGATATTGTAACAACCTTGCAATTTCTGAAGAGGCACAATCCATTCATCCTCTTCTTTCTCCAAAGGGAAGATAGGTGCCTCCTCAAATAATTTTTATCTTACAATATGTAACACTTGATCCACTATAGGGTATTGACATTCAATTAAAAAGGTAGTTAGAAAGTTATGAGACATACCTTCCCAATGCGCAGTGATGAGGCACAATTCTACTTGAAGATACCAATTGATAGGGGATGTGTCCAGCATGTTAATGAATTTTTGCACCCACTGCTCTTGAGGAATGCTTCTCCAGGCTTCCTCGCAACTTCGCACATGGTCCTTCGGACAATTTTGACCTGTGTACCTAGCTTCACAGCCTTCTACTTGTTTTGAAAATCGTATTTTCATCAAAGTGCAAAACTGTATCCAGTCTGTAATGTTGTTTTTGTGTGTCCCCCACCATCTTGCTGGACTTGATTTCAAGGCCTCATCCAGTGCCAACAATCTTTGTTGTATTGGTACTCATCCAGTGCCAACAATCTTTGTTGTATTGGTACAATTTCTTCAAATTCCAATAAGAAAGCTTCTAAATGATTTAGACCATCAAAGGTGGGCAATTTACTTATTGTTGTGCCGATCCAACGAACTTCTCTTGTTAATCTAGCACATCTCCTTATAGATACTTCATACATTTGGTTCTGCCAGTTCTCCAGTGCTTCTTCTGAATCTGATGAACATGCATTGTCACTTTGCCATCTTAGGTTTCCATATACTGTAGGATTAATGTAATCATGTTGTCTAGTTGTCAATTTGTATATATTTTCTAGCTCATATGAAAAGTCTTCTTCTCTGATGGGCTCTGTGTATCTAGGACATTCATCAAGATATAGAGGTGCGATGAACCTAAGGCCATCTCCTTCAAACATAATTATTATTTTCTTCAATTCAACAATAGTAGAATTATTGAAAGCCCAATCAATTCCTAACAGTGTTGGATAAGGACAACTATCATCGACTATCTCAATCACCTCGAAGTCCAAAAATATTATGACCCCATCGATGTCTAGAGGGACATGTTCCAGTCTTTCGAATGGGCCCACAGCCTATTGATTAGCCATCTTGAGCCTGATAGGTGAATATATCAACTTAGGTTTTCCCATCAGTGCCCAGGTATGCTTTATCATAACATTGACCTCCGACCCTAAGTCGAGGACCACATAGTCTATATCATACTCTCCATTTTGAGCATTCAGGTGTAGTTCCTTATTTGCCTTCTCTTTTTGGATAGTTGATGTACTTCTTTATTCAGTAGAGGATCTATCTTTCCTAGCTTATACTATTTGATCAAGTTTTGTAGCTCTTGTACAATGCTCTCATCCTTTATCAAATTAATACAAGTGCATAAAAATTCCATGATCTTACTTACCTCTTTTCCTTCTCTAGGTGAAGCAGACTGATCAGAGGCTAGGGGCATTCCACATTCTCTTACTTCTGGTCAGGCCTTTGATGAAGAAGCCTGATCTCTTCCGAATTATTTTCTTGCTTCCTTAAATGTTTGTTTCTCTTTCTTTGGATCAAACTCTTGTGTCTTCTCCCCAACTTTTCTGACTCCTAATTGTTTTGTAGTCTTCCCTAGAGTCATTTTGTCTTCTCCTATAGAAACTCATCCTCTAGTGATAACGATGACTCTGGGATATTCTACATGGGGTTCTTCTCTGATTAGCTGTACTTGTTGGTTTCCTCCTCGTCTTTCCTGAAGTTTGGCTAACAACACAGGACAATATTCTATGACATGTTCAAATGAGTTGCAATAGCTGCAAGTGGTACAAGGGTTTTGACAGTCCCTTACCAAATGTCTTAGTTGTGCATAGCTATAACAAATGATCTGGCCGCTACCTCGACCCATACCTCCTCCTCATCCATTTCCTCTGAATCCACAACGAGGGTTGAAGTTTCCTCTTCCTGGGGAATTATACTGCAAAGTGTTCCCTTCTTGTTGTACTTCGCCTTGAATTTTGTATATGTCCCTTGATCTTTCATGCATGAGGTCATAGGCCCTACAATCCCTATGATCATGCCCTACTGACTTACAGAATGTGAAATACAGATTTGTGGGTGTCTGAACATATTTTTGCATGTAATAGCATTCACCAGGGCGATGCATGTTTTTACATACCTCACACCATGGTAAGGTAACTTGATTTAAAGGACTCAGGGCTCCAGATGCCAAATACTCATGAAATAGGGGAGAGTGCTCCTTGTCATGGCCTTCTGATTTTCATCTAATGCACCAGATATCTTCTATTTTACCTTTTCCCTTGTCTTTCTTCATATCTTCAACCTGCAAAGATAAACTAGTTAGCTGACTCAAGATTTGACTCATACCTGAGTTGGATTCCCCCATAGGGGTTGATTCTAGCTTCATGGAAATCTCTAGTGCCTCAGCCTATGAAGCAATATTTTGTGTGGTAGAAGGGCAGTAATGAACCATTCCTTGTTCTACTCATCTGGGATCTAAAAAGCTAGTCGACCCTTTAAGGTCTTAAACCTCTAATCAAACTCTCAAACAGGTTCATCTACTCGTTGCTTGATTTCTTTCAACTCTGTAATGTATTGTGACTCTGAATTGGGTTTCTTGAATTTTGCAACCTATTATCACTCCAAGAAAACTCCTTAGGGTTGTAGGCTAAGAATGCTTGGTAACTTAAAAATAATGTGTAGGTATGCTTGGAACAATGGGATTACTTCAATAATTAATGTAACAGACAACTCATCATACATTCAAATGAAACAGTGCTTTCAGAAGACAATGATCAGATCAAGTAATTTCAAAGGAGAGGATGAAGAACACTAATCTTGATTGCCAAATACAGCTGGGTGTAGGTCTTAATACAAGATAGAAAGAAAATCCTTCACTTCAAATCTATGAGCTCAATAAAGAGATAATAGTCTTTATAAGATAAGATAAACTGAAATAAAGTACAGAAAAGGAAGCATGGATATTTCTGATATTGAAAACGAAAGAAGACTGCAATTTTATTATACCATAAGGGTCTATATAGTAGCACAAAAATGTATCCCAGTTTGAACCCTTATCTCTTAGAAAAGATAGGCATTTATAGCCTTTTACAATCAGTTTTTAAGATCTTGAAAACTTGGATCTGTATCTAAAAATAGCAAATCAAATTAACTAAGACAATCAATAACAAAGACTAGTAGCTAGGCTAGCATTCAAAATATCTTCTATATAAAAATTTGACATCTGTACTTCATCAGCTTCTAGAATCTGTTGTGTCATGAAAAAGGTAAAGGCACCTATCTTTGTAGCTAGATTTCTTCAACTACTCATAGTCGAAACTTTAGGAGACCGATTTAGCATGTGGTTTTCAAAATATCCAAGAATCTCTGATGCTGAGAATTTTTTGACTAAGTAGTTAACCCTTTAATGCTCTGGAACCTCTTAAATCCTTTGAAAATCGCCCTGCTCCATCTTTAGCTTTCAAAAATTATTTTTTGTGCTTTCACCAGCTAACTCGCTTTATGATTCGCTGGTTAGCTGGTGAAGGCTTTGCCTTTCACCAGCTAACTGGTTGTAAATTTACCTGTTGCGCTGGTCAACGCCCTCTTTTGGTCAAAAAGAAACTTTCACCTCCAAAACTGTTGTTTATCAAAAACTTAGCATGTCTCTGCTTTATCTCCTTGCATATTGACAACAACCTGGGATAGCACTTGTATATCTGGGTGTGACTTCTGTTTCTTCTTCAATTTTCTAATCTTCCTCTTAAGGCATTTTGCTAACCACCATAGACTGTTATAGTCTTTGGTAATTTTATTATTTCTCTTCTTATCCTTGAAACTTTCACGAGCCAATTTCTCAAATGCAACATTTGTTTCTGTGAAATTATCAGACAAAGTTTTGTATCTCTCCTTGATTACCCTTTCTAAGACCTCCTGTTGAACAATCACTTCTTTTAGTTGTTTAATTTTCTGTGTTTTCTTTGACCCTTTGCTCTCTAATGTTTATGCTTCATCAGTGGGGGTAAAAGTCTCACAATCCTGTGCAAATTCCATGGAGTGTTCATGGATTTTAATGGCTGGACTTTCATCTTCTTGTTCAACCTTTGTTTCTGAGTCTGTGTATGGAAGATTCAGGATATTTCTCTTCTTTTCTATAAGCTGCTCTGAAGTGGTTTCAAAATCTAATTTTTTCTTTGACCTGTGAGATTTTATACCAGAAATCCTATCTTCGAGTGGTCCTAGAAGAGTTCTCCTCTTCCTCGAGCTTCTTTGAGGAGTTAAATGCCTTTTTCCAACCCTCTTCTTCTCATTCATGGGCTGATTTTGGGTTTCGAAGCCTTCCCAAAACAAAAAATGTTTCCAAGTCCTTCCTCTTTGTCTTAGCTCCTCCAGAATTAGCAATTTGATTAGGCCAAAATGACAAAGAGTGTTTTTCATACTTAGAGGTTCAACCCTAATCTTTTTGCGGACTTTAGTTAAGCTTTTGTGCAAGAAGAAAGGTAAATTTAGGAGAGTTTTCCCTGTAAAATGGTCTAAGAGCTTGAAATGGTATAGCATCAGCTTGTCATACCTTCCTTCTGAGGTTATATAGAGTTGGATGCCCTTGAACAAATCCTGCCACTCATCCTCCAAATGAGAAATTGGCATGATTTTATTCCATGCATCATTTCTGAATTCTTCCTTAAGATATGCTCTGAAATTTAGATCCTTGGTTGATGTCATTTTGAACCAACTCTGGCCTAATCTAGGTAAGCTGGTCACTATAGCAATGGAGGCTTCATCAACTATAATTTCTAAAGACCCAACACAGGATTTATTTCCATCGTATGATTTAGCAAATGCTTTAGTTGTTGTTTGGTGACAGTCGTTCTGTAACTTCTCAACATATCCCATGCAGCCTGCGTTTGAGAAGTGTTTTTACACCTCTGGATGCGCCTGTAGAAAGGAAAGACTGTTTAACTCTTTCCTTAACAATGAACCACTTCGTCTCCTTTCCATCTGCAATTTGAACCCCAGACAATTTTGCACACAAAAACAATGTAATCTGTTGTTTGAGCCAAAGTTTGGCGTTGGTGAAAACTCTCGGCATTGTTTTTCAAAAATGAAAACATATCATATGCATGTGAATGATGCGTGTTGGGGATATGATGCGTCGATTTGATGTCACCAGCTGAGTAGTACCGCTCCTTTACATGTGATGATGGATTTGAATTTGCCATCTTCAGCGCCATTATCTTGTGAAGCCTGCATTCACGAACATGATCCGCTTTGAAATCCGATTTAGACATGCAAAACCAAATCTTCATCATTATCCGCTTTCACCAGCGCCTTATGATGATTACATGATGTGTGTTGAGAATGTCATCTTTTGATTTTTTGAAAACATGGAGAAAAACACGTGTTCCGCGCTTTCACCAGCTAACGGTCTGTGGGAAAATGCTCCTTAACTGTTGAAAATCACTACTTTCACCAGCTAGTCATCAAAATTGAAACACGCGTTAGCTGTTGAAAGTCTTTTCATGAAATTTTAAAGAAAGGGCCTTTATGGGTCGACTTATTTCTAAGATATGAATTAACAATCTAAGTTTTTCCATTAGAAGAATCTTAAACAAAATGGAGAAAACTACCAATAACCATGCTATCAATCCCAAAATGAAACTGTAGTGACTGATTCATTTTGGGAGCTAACATTTGGCTCCAAATAGGATGGGCACCTCCCTGTGAGGTCACCAAGAACCTAGCTAGACTCAATAGCCTTTATTACAATTTAAACATTTGGAAAAATAATTTTTCTTAGTACCATTGGGCATGGAGTTATTCAAGCGATAAAAACAAAGAAAACAGAACTGAAAAGAATATGTACAAGTAAAGCAGGGCTTTGAGAAAAGCCTTATGAAAAATAGGTCTTTAGAAAATGCTCGTTGAAAGGGCCACCTGCTACTTCCTTGCCTGCAAGGTTTTGGAGAACAAAGGTATTGTTCTGCTAAACTGCTATTATGACAAAAGGACCCGTCCAGAGGGCATCAAATTTGTCATGTTTCCCCTTCTCTTGCCTTGCTGCATCCCATTTTAAGACTAGTTCCCATGTTTTGAAGATATTTGGTTTGACTTTATTGTCAAAGATCTCCTTCATTTTTTCTTTGGTGTAATTCTGTCTTTTCCAAAAGCTGCTCTCTATCTTGCTGTAACTCTACCAAATTATGAATTCTCTGAGTTAAATCACTTGGTTCAGAGTCAGTTTCTTGTAAAAACTTTGCAACTGGAAGTGCAAGTTGAATAGGAAATATGGCTTCAGTACCATATACCAACTTGAAAGGAGNACTTGTAACCCTGTCAGCCCACAAAGCAAATTTCAGCTTAGAATCCTAGCCTCTGGTATTTTGTTCAAGCAACTTCTTTATAATTCTGACCAAACTCTTATTTGATGACTTAGCTAAGCCATTTCCTTGTGGATAGTAGGCAGTGGAATGTACTAGCTGAATTCCCAGCTCTTCACATAATTTTACCAAGTGCTTATCTTTGAATGCAACAGCATTATCAGTGACTATTCTCTTAGGGAAACCAAATCTGGCAAATATGTTTTCTTGTAGAAAATTTATGATGACAGTATGATTGGCATTCCTGGTAGGAATTGCCTCAATCCACTTTGTAAAATAATCGGTGGCAATAAGGATACACTTGTGATGACTACTAGAAGGCGGGTGAATCTCACCTATGAAATCCAAACCCCATTGCTGGAAGGGACCTGTGACCACTACAGGTTTGAGGGGAAGAGGCTTCAGTTGTTGTTTGCCTTCACATCTTTGGCACTTGTCACATGTTCTCAAAAACTCACACACATCTGAAAATAAGGATGGCCAGTAATAACCAGATCTTAAGATTTTATGTGCGGTGGTTTTCCAATAGTGATGNACTTGTAACCCTGTCAGCCCACAAAGCAAATTTCAGCTTAGAATCCTAGCCTCTGGTATTTTGTTCAAGCAACTTCTTTATAATTCTGACCAAACTCTTATTTGATGACTTAGCTAAGCCATTTCCTTGTGGATAGTAGGCAGTGGAATGTACTAGCTGAATTCCCAGCTCTTCACATAATTTTACCAAGTGCTTATCTTTGAATGCAACAGCATTATCAGTGACTATTCTCTTAGGGAAACCAAATCTGGCAAATATGTTTTCTTGTAGAAAATTTATGATGACAGTATGATTGGCATTCCTGGTAGGAATTGCCTCAATCCACTTTGTAAAATAATCGGTGGCAATAAGGATACACTTGTGATGACTACTAGAAGGCGGGTGAATCTCACCTATGAAATCCAAACCCCATTGCTGGAAGGGACCTGTGACCACTACAGGTTTGAGGGGAAGAGGCTTCAGTTGTTGTTTGCCTTCACATCTTTGGCACTTGTCACATGTTCTCAAAAACTCACACACATCTGAAAATAAGGATGGCCAGTAATAACCAGATCTTAAGATTTTATGTGCGGTGGTTTTCCAATAGTGATGTCCTCCGCATTCACTATTATGGAACTCAATCATGACCTTAGCTTCTTCTTCTTGGATTATGCACCTCAACAATAAACCTATTGGATTTTTCCAGAACAATAAGTTTCCATTGATGCAAAAATTTGTGGCTTTGAGCTTTAAATCCCTTCCTTGTGTTTTTGTCAAATCTGAAGGGACTGATAAAGTTTGCAGAAAATGAATGATGTGACTGTACCATTTGCAATCAGCTAGGTTAGATGAGACCTGCATTTCTTCACCTCCTTTATCCTCTGAAGAATGTTCATTATCTGCATTAACACTTACCAAATTTATTTCGAGAAGCTTATAATTTTCTTTTGCCAGAAGTTTGGCAAGGCCCTGACCCTTCACAAGTTTTGATGATTTAATTTCAACATCAAATTCAATCAACTTTGCTATCCATTTACTCCTTTTTCCATCTATGTCGGGTTGTATAAGCACATATTTAACTGAACTGGAGGGTACGAAAGCTATTACCTTGGATTGAATGATGTAAACTCTAAAAGCTTTCAATGACTTGATAAGTGCATATGCTTGTTTCTCCAATAATTCATACTTTACCTCTGCATCCCTCAAGACCTTACTGAAGAAGGCAACCAGCTGCTCCTGATCATCGAAATTTTTCTGCAAGAGTACTGCTGCAATTGTATCTCTTGAAGCAAATGAAAAAATGTAAAATACCTTGGTGAAGTCAGGGCTAATCAAAACATGGGATGTTGTAATGGCTTCCTTAATAGCATTGAATGAGTGTTTGGCTTCTTCAGTCCATTTTACCTCAGATTCCGTTCTTAACATAGCAGTAATATGCTTTGTGAGTTCTGCAAAGTTTACTATAAACCTCCTGATAAAGTTTATAGTTCCAAGGAAAGACTGAATGTCCTTCTTTGATCTAGGAAGAGACAACTTTTTAATCGCTTCCACTCTTTTTGGGTTGATTTTTACCCCATCATTTGAAACAATATGTCCAAGTAATTTCCCTTCCTTAATTGTGAAATTTTATTTCTTTGGATTAAGAGAAATGCCATACCTTCGACATTTTAGAAATGTCTTTTTTAAGTGCTGCAAATGAAGTTCATGGCTGCTTGAAAAAATAGTGATATCGTCAAGATATATCAGGACAAATTTGTCTTTCTCTCCAATGAAAGCAATGTCCATCTCCCTTTGGAATGTCACTCCTGCATTCATCAATCCAAAGGGCATCTTTTCGTACATAAACGTACCCCATGGAGTAGTAAAAGAAGCCTTTTCTTTATTGTCTGGATGGACAACAATCTGGTTGTATCTATAAAATCCATCAATAAAAGACATCACCATTGATCCTAACACCTTCTGCAAAATATGTTCCATTTTGGGAAGAGGGTAGTTGTCCTTCTTAGAGCACTTATTCAAATTTCTAAAGTCGACGTAGAGTCTGATCTCTCCATTCTTCTTTCTGACCAGTACAAGATTTGCAATCCATTCTGAATATCTGAGAGGTATGATGATGCAGGCATCCAATAGCTTTTTTATTTCTCTTTCCATTGTAGGTAGCAACAAAGGATTGAAAGATCTAAGTTTCTGCCTAAATGGCTTGGTATCTTTGTTTAAGGGAATCTTATGCTGTATTACCTCTGTGTCAAAAGTCTTCAAGTCATCATATTGCCAATCAAAGATGTTAGCAAACTCTTTTAGCAATTCTCCATAATCAACCTTTTGTTTTTCAGTCAAATGTGAAGCTAAGTTAACATATTTAGGATCCTTTTCACTGGCCACATTATACTACAAAACTTTTGAATCTTTTTCCCCATTTTCCAATTTGACAACCACATCATTATTATCAAAAATCCTTTCCAAAGGGACCAAACCTTTATGAATTATATTGGTGAACAGCTGTACAATTTCATGTGCTGCGATTTTTCTTCTGAATTTTGGCTTCTCGATTTCATTGTCATGTTCATTCTTCTGATCAATTTGCAAATCTGCAAATTCATCTATCACTGCAAGAAATCTAGTGAGTTCAGCATCGTCTTCAAAAACATTCCAAAATTTTACATTATTAGGGAGGGATGGCCTATATTTAACTTGAATTTCATAATTCAATTTATGAGGTAGAGGAGGTATGAAAGCACAAGCCGACACAGCTAATGAATCAGCTAATTCATTCATTGCTCTGGGTACATATGAAATTTTAAAATCTGCAAAAGTATGGATTGCCCCCAAAACTTCACCTCTATATGCTTTCAGCCTGACATGTTTTGCTTGAAAGGACTTATTCACCTGCTGAATGATTAAATATGCATCTCTAAATGCCTGCAATCTTTTAATATCCATCTCTTTGGCTGCATTTAGCCCCAGAAGTAGTGCCTCATATGCAACAATATTATTAGTCACTTTAAAATCAAGTTTAAAGGACAAATGAGAGGTTTTCTTAGAAGGGGAAATCAATACCACCCCTACTCCTGCTGATTCTTTGGTACAAGAACCATCAAAGAACATGGTCCAAATATTTTCCTCTGCTACTTATGTGGGCTGAACTGCAGGCTTTCTGAGCAGCAATGCATCTGGTAATGAATCATCAATTTGCAAAATACAAGATCCCATACCTGTGTCGACAAAATAGATAGGATGATTGGATGGATTTTGTTCGTCACTGATTACATATGCCAACTGTGATTCTCTGTATAAGATTCTATTCACCCCTCCAAAAACAGGGATAGTAGTGTAGGAGAGATCCATTTGAAGAGTACCACCTAGTCTCTTCATCCACGATCTCGATAACAGACCTCCAAATTTAGGTGGTATGTCTGTCACTACTATATCCATAACCATAGTCTTCATGGATGCTTGGGTCAAAGTTACAGCCAAGTCCTTGATCATTCCAAGACATTTGACTTTTCAAGAATCAAAAGAGAAAAGGTCATCATAATACTTGGTGATCTCCAGCCCAAGCTCATCCATGACCGCCTTTGGCATCAAATTGTGAGAAGCACTGGAGTCCAACAAACAGTTATGTAATGTTTTCTCATGAATGTTTAGAGAGATGTAAAAGGGAGGATAGCTTTCATCTCTGTCTTCTATCATTTGACCCAGAGTAATGGTTGGATTTTCATCATATATGTTGATAATATCAGTGGAAGGGGATATATATTTGGGATATAAAGTTTTGAGGATATCCTTTTTGAACATTTCATTTTTCATTAACTCAACTAGAGGAATAGGAATTTTAATTTTTTGTATTTCAGCTTCAATATTGAACGAATATGGGACTTTATCAGAAGCTTTATCAGAGACCTTTATCTCATTCGATGGAACTTTCTGATTGCTTTGTTGTTCAACAGGGGCCTGACCTTCTGGAGTTTGATGCTTGACAGGGGAAACATTCTTCTTGGGAGGAGCTGATGCTTTCTCTTTTGAGGGATTTGTTTATTGATTCTCTGATGTCTGATCTTTTTGCTTAACAGGGGTTGTGCTCTTTTCGAGAGAGGCTGGTGCATTCTGTTGGGAAGTATTATACTTAGATCAAATTTTATATCTATTCTTATCTTTTGTCATGAAAATGCCATCATCAATAGGATTATCCTCTGTCTGTTCAGTCATCAATGCTTCTTCATAGTTGTGTTGTGTCAGATAAGATTTCCCTGTCTCTTTTCCAACACAATGAATATTATCTTCTCCATCTTATTGATAATCACCTTCCTCTTCATCCATCACAACATTTTGAATAGGGGCCTTTATTCTCTGATCTTCAACAGGATTCTTTTCTCTTTGCAAAATCTGTGTTGGCTGATTATTTCTTCTGAAGTTGTTGGGATTTTGACTTGGGTTCCTGCCTGCATAATCATAAGTGCCTCTTCCCTTCACAGGTTGTTTATTGTCCATCTTGAGCTTAGATATCTTAGAGGTTAGAGA
This sequence comes from Picea sitchensis, assembly GCA_010110895.2. Classification (NCBI taxonomy): domain Eukaryota; kingdom Viridiplantae; phylum Streptophyta; class Pinopsida; order Pinales; family Pinaceae; genus Picea; species Picea sitchensis. The sequence continues at coordinate 28,226 of SNQJ01S0023756.1, read as the reverse complement.
CTCTAGCATCTTAGCCATTTTATCAAATTTTGGGTCAGCACTTGATGAAGAAGCAGCTTCATTCCTTGGCCTTCTTCTATCAGAATTTCGTTTTATCTTTTGAGAGGATAAAATATTTGATTCCACCTCAAGGGAAGCATCTTGCATGAGAGATAGTGTTGGTGACCTCCTTTCTCTCAACAATAAAAATAAATCTGAGTCGAAAGCATTAGACTATGTGATGTTGGCAAAAGCATCTGATGGTTTTATCTCTGCTGGTATTTTACTGTACATCCGGTTAAACCTTTTAGTGAAATCAGAGATTGACTCACTATTTTGTTTCCTTAGATTTCCAAATTTTGTGATATAGTATACAAAATCTCTTCTATCACCCCAATGTTTCAAGAAGATCTCATCTAATTGCTCAATTCCATCTATGGAACCAGCAGGGAGTTCTTTGAACGATTTCCTAGCATGGCCATCTAATATTTGAACAAAAACTCGTGTCAAAACATCTTCTTCTTCAATATTAAGGTTTTCAACATAACTGTAGAAAGCCTCAATATGTTCTTCAGCGGACACGTCGCCTTCACCTGTGAATTTGGGCATATACTTCTGATAGCCTCCCATCGGCATGGATGATACTGGGTTTGGCAATATAAGTGGTGCATACCTAGCAACTAGGATTTGTTGCATCTTCATCAAAGGAGGTGGTGCAACCATAACTATCAGGGGTGAGAAAGGTGATGTTTTCTTTTTCAAGTCTTCAACACTGGAGGAATGCGAAGGAGGTGAATCTTCTAATGGGGAAGAGGTCTGATATGAGGCTCTGTAAAAATTTGCAAGCTATCCAACTAAGTTTTCTTCACCTTTAGCAGATAGCTCTTGGAGAAGATATTCAACAACAAGGAGGCTAGTATAAATGTTTAAATGATCTTCTTGTTGGTGTGAATGAAAAGACTCAAAAGAAGAAGAACTATAATTTATTTCTAAAGTCTTGGATGATTTTTCAATCAAATTTGAATCTGTCAATTTATCATCATTGCTATTTTCTTATTGATACAAAGAAATTTGTTCTTCTACAGTGTTCACAGCTAGTTTTTCATCAGTACTCTTGGAAAAGAATTCAAATTTTTCTGTAGTAGATTTTCCAGAACTAAAAAGAGGATTACCTTCTATATCTGATTTTGAAGCTTGACCCTGAATTGTCTTTCCTTTCCCGAGAATTAGTACTGGATTGGACACTAGTGTGATAGGTGATTCTTGAGGATTTTCCCTAGTACTGATCCTCTTAGGAGCCAGGATGAATGTGTGGAGTCCCCAGATAGATAATTAGAACCAATTAAAAATGTCTAATATTTGTCTATCATCAAAGATCAGCTCTGTGTCGTATCCCAGGAACGCAGAACTTAAATTTCGTCTCCCCGACAACGGCGCCAATTTGTTATCACTCCAAGAAAACTCCTTAGGGTTGTAGGCTAAGAACGCTTTGTAACTTAAAAATAATGTGTAGGTATGCTTGGAAAAATGGGATTACTTCAATAATTAATGTAACAGACAACTCATCATACATTCAAATGAAACAGTGCTTTCAGAAGACAATGATCAGATCAAGTAATTTCAAAGGAGAGGATGAAGAACACTAATCTTGATTGCCAAATATAGTTGGGTGTAGGGCTTAATACAAGATAGAAAGAAAATCCTTCACTTCAAATCTATGAGCTCAATAAAGAGATAACAGTCTTTATAAGCTAAGATAAACTGAAATAAAGTACACAAAAGGAAGCATGGATATTTATGATATTGAAAATGAAAGGAGACTGCAATTTTATTATACCATAAGAGTCTATACAGTAGCACAAAAATGTATCCCATTTTGAACCCTTGTCTCTTAGAAAAGATAGGCATTTATAGCCTTTTACAATCAGTTTTTAAGATCCTAAAAACTTGGATCTGTATCTAAAAATAGCAAATCAAATTAACTAAGACAATCAATAACAAAGACTAGTAGCTAGGCTAGCATTCGAACTGTCTTCTATATCAAAATT
>SNQJ01S0023756.1:6757-17582 GCA_010110895.2 Picea sitchensis | reverse complement strand
CCCCGCAATCCCCTATAATATGCCACATACCTTTCCAACAATACCATGGTTTTGATTGCAGGACCGCTCAAGGATGTTAACGTTCATGCATTTTCCTTCCCCCCAATAAAGTTTGGTCGTTGATCTTGTCGCAATCTTTGATCTGGTTTTCCCTGCTACTTTAGAGCCCCTACTAGATTTCTATACATCTGTCATATTAGAACTCCCCTATGTGATTTAAAGATGGTGCCAATTTAGATGCAAAGTTGGTATAACTCCTGGAGTAGTACGGTCCCAGAGTGATGTGGAAATATCACAGTACTTCGGTTGATATTCCTTTCTTACCTGCCACAAAAGATCAACGGTTCTTTTTATTTGATATCAATGGTCTTCAATTACTTCAGGATTTCGGGCTTTGGGTATTTTCAACACATAGTTCTTACAATCCCTTGGAGTGTCATATTTCCAAAGTGAGATATCTGCCTCCTCATGGCCTGTAGATTTGGATGGTCCAGATTCACTTCGGGAGTTTGGACTTTGGGAGTTTTTGTCTCCTTTCTCGCGGAATCCTCCGAAGTATCGTATATTTGAAGTGGGAGATATTCCTCCACGTGTCCTCGTTGATGGATGATCTCCAATCACTTCAAGAGTTTGGGTGTTCGATCTTCCTTTACTCACTCATCTTCTGCATGTTTCTCCCCAGAGTACAAGATCTCATGATGATGTCGATGCCCTCAACCCGCAGGTCGAAATTACCTCATCAACACAGGATCTTTCTTTCTTCATGGCCTGAAGAACTCTAATGCTCTTTTATTTCCCAATCGGGAAATCTGCATCCACAACAACTCTCGCACGATCCCCTTTTTCCACTTGGGAGATCAGACTTCGCGACTTCGTGAGGTTAGTGGTCGAGCGTTGAACTCTCGAATCCCCGAGACCCGACAACTAGTCAATGCTGACCTTTTCCCTATCAGGGTTTGTCCTATGGTGATTTCACCACTCACGATGTCAAACAACTTGCTTTACTGACTCCCGACTCCCGATTAGCCGAAACTCTGACACACAAGTGAGTTTGACTTTTCAATGCCTTCACTCCATTGGTGTTTCAGAGTTCACAATATCGTGAATCCTAATACTATTGTTTTGGGACTTCTTGCCGCGAAACCTTGATAAGGCATGCCACCTGTCCACCTACCGACTCCCTGTGACCCCACACTATTCTCATACTCATCGGGATATCGCATTTCGTGATTTCTTGATTTCTGTTGCTATGTTCATGGGACTTCCACCCACAAAACCCCGATGCACAATTCCACGTGTAAATCTGACGGTCCTTGTGACTCGGATCTATGGTCTTTCCCCTCCTGAGCTTTGAGTCTTTGGGAATACTTCGTCGTATCTCCCCTACACCTCTGTGAGATCTAACAACTCATGGGATGTCGGGAATTCTCCTCAGAGAATACCGACCGTCCGTCTTTCCTTGGTGATTCTAGAAAATGACTAAGTGTCCCTCTGCGGAACTAGTCCACCTGCAGCGTAAACTTAAAACACCTACTTAAATATTCAAGGCACAATTTCTCTGCGTTGTCCTTCAGAAAATTTGAAAACCCTATTCTTCCTAAGCTTCCTTGTAACCCTGAGTCTTGGAAAGACTCTTGCATGCACTCCTTGTGGCAACCTTCAAACACATCTAAGTGTTGAATTATGTTCGACTCTACACACACCTGCAGTAGTAGTCCTTCGATGTTTCACTCAGGTTCACAACCCTGAGACTTCCCTTGGCCTGTGCTCTCCTTGCATGGCTCCTGTGCCTGTCTGGACGTTCTGGATGAATGAGAACAAAAAGCTTCCTATCTGAACCTTCTGTCAACGCACTCCTTGCGAACACTTCAACTGCACTCCTTACAAGAATCCTTACTCAGATAGAGAAATAGTTGAAACTCATTCCTACTTCCTCTCAGACTTCAATTCAAACATGAAATCATATACACAGCATATAAAGAAAATGTATAACAGGAAGAAAACATCAAATGAGCATATCATTCAACATCAATACACAGAGAAAAACACAAAACCATGAATTTCAATCAAACTCTTTTATTAATCCAAATATATATACATGGGTGTTCTTACACAACTCTCTGCTTCTCTTCTATGCTCAATGCTCAAGAATGTTACCATACACAATGAGGGTGTCTATATCCTGTATCCCTCTTGCGTTCTCAAACAGTCTAATCTAGAATTAAATTCTATCTACTTGCATTAACTACTTTAAATGCCTTCTACCTACTAAGGATGAGAGCTAAAGGCTCAAGGTTCGTTTACATTATACAAGTGTGCTTCCTCTTAATGGATCATTTAAGATTTGTGCAACAATTTCAAGGCAATTTCAAAATTTGTGTTGGCACTTGTCCAGTTGTCCTTTGGCTTCCGTGCTGGCTCGCTTGATGTGGGAAATTCTCCTGCATCATACTCCCTCACTTGAAAATTTTCATGGGCTCTTGTCCATGAGCTCCTGCATGGTATGTCCATGCTTCTGTATCTCCACTTCACTCTCCCAGCTGGCATATTCCACTGGATCGTTCTTCCATTTGACCAGATACTCAAAGTATTCTTTCCTCCTGGTCTTCTTGCTTACCCTTTTGTCCAATATGCACTCCATTTGCAGCTTCTCTGCTACTGGCATCTATTCCATCCATTGGATCACTGGCTGCTCACTTCTAGTTTCTGTTTCCTCAGCTTTATATGGGTACAAATCTGAGATATTGAATATCAAAGAAATTTCGATCCCATCGGGTAATTCAATCTCATAAGCATTCGCCCAAAACTTCTTTAAGACCCTACATGGCCCAATTTTCTTCATCTTCAACTTATTATATATTCCTTTCGGGAACCTTTCTTTCCTTAAATGTGCCAGAATCAAGTCGCCAACTTTAAACTGAAGTTGTCTTCTATGCTGATCTTCTCTACGCTTATACTCCTGGCTTGAATTCTGTAGTCGTTCCATCACCTTGTTGTGAAGTTCCTTCATTGCTTCTGCGAAGTCTTTTTCACTAGCGCTTCTAGTCGCAGTCTATTCTGAATCTCTAAATTTAAAAATTCCTCTCGGCTGCATACCATAGACAACCTGAAATGGACTTTGCCTTGTGCTCCTGTTAACTGAGTCATTATAAGCGAACTCTGCCTGCGGCAATATATTGTCCCACTGGCTATGGTGCTTTGTCACCAAGCTTCTCAGCAAGTCTCCCAGACTTCTGTTTGTCCATCCGTCTGAGGATGATAAGCTGAACTAAATGACAAGTTAGTTCCCAGCTTATTCCATAAGGTCCTCCAAAAATGCCCTATTAATTTAGTATCTCTATTTGAAACTATACTCCTCAGCAAACCATGAAGTCGAATGGCCTCTTTGAAAAACAGGTTCATGATGTGAGTCGCGTCACTAGTCTTCTGACATGGAATGAAGTGTTCCATCATGGAAAATCTATCCACCATCACAAAGATTGAATCAACACCTCTTTGTGTTCTAGGCAACCCCAATACAAAATCCATGCTAATTGCATCCCACGGCCTTTCTGGTATGGGAAATGGTTGATAAAACCCTGCATTCTGTATTCTTCCCTTCGAATGCTGGCAAACTCTGCATCTGTCCACAAATATCTTGACATCTGCTTGCATTCCTGGCCAAAAATATGACTCATTCAGCTTTGCGAATGTCTTGTCATGACCAAAATGTCTTGCTAATCCTCCACTGTGTTTCTCCTTTAACAAGTTCTCCCTCATGGAGCATTTTAGAATACACAGCTGATTACCTCTAAACAATAATCCTTCCTAGATCATATATTCTATCCATTGTCTTTTGTCTCTGAGAACTGGATTCTCAGCTACTTCATACGCCTCTTTAAAATCCTAATCATTTGTGTACATGTCCCTGAGATCCTCAAAACACAACGTTTTGACTCGGAACTCCTACAACAGCAAACACTTCCTGCTCAAAGAATCAACCACTTTGTTAGTAGTACTAGAAATATGGTTAATTACAAAAGTGAAATTCTTCATATACTCAACCCATTTGACATGTTTCTGATTCAACTTTTCTTGTTGAGTCACAAACTGCAGTGCATGATTATCACTGTACAATACAAACTCTTTCGGGATCAAGTAATGCCTCCATTTCTTTAATGCCTGGATGATAGCATAAAAATTCTTATCATAAGTAGATTACTTCACCTTCGCTTCATTCAACTTCTCACTGAAGTATGCTACCGGCCTGTCTTCTTGACTCAAGACTGCATATATTGCAAATCCACTTGCATCACATTTCACCTGAAATGTCTTCTGGAAATCCAACAACACCAGAATTGGTTGTTCTGTGATCTTCCGTTTCAACAATTTGAAGCTCTTCTCAGCCTCCTCAGTCCAGTGAAAAAACTTATGTCTTTTCTTCACTGTATCCATCATTGCTGCACTAATTCCACTAAAATTCCTGATGAAATTTCAGTAGAAACTAGCCAATCCATGAAAAATTCTCACCTCAAATATATTCTTCGATGATGGCCAATTCTTGATTACTTCCACCTTATCTAGATCCATCCTAAACTAATTTGCAAAAATAACAAATCCCAAATAAATGAGCTCTATCTTCATGAATGAGGACTTCTTCATATTTTTCAATAACTTCTCCTACTGTAACCTCTGCATTACTGTAGCCAAATGCTTCAGATGTTCTGCCACTATTTTACTGTAAACCAGTATGTCATCCAAATACACAATGACAAATTTTCCGATGAACTCCTTCAGGACTTCGTTCATCAACCTCATGAAGGTACTTGGCGCATTTGTTAAGACAAATGGCATAACAAGCCATTCATACAACCCTTTGTTTGTTTTGAATGTTGTCTTCCATTCATCACCTTCTCTCATGCGAATCTGGTGATATCCACTTTTAAAATCAATCTTTGAAAAATACTTTGCTCCACTTAAGCAATCCATCAGATCATCCATCCTCGGAAATGGAAACCTGTACCTGATAGTTATCTTATTAATCGCCCTCGAGTCGGTACACATCCTCCATCCTCCATATTTCTTCGGACTGAGTACTGTTGGAACAACACATGGACTCAAGCTTTCCCTGACTAAACCTTTGTCCAACAACTCCTGGACTTGCCTCTTAACCTCTTCATTCTCTTGCGGCGTCAATCTGTACGTGGCTTTATTTGGAAAACTGGATCCTGGTATGAGATCAATATGATGACTCACACTCCTGATCGGTGGCAATGAACAAGGTAATTCGTCCACTATTATGTCAGCGAACTCTTCCAGCAGTTCTTGAACTTCTTCTGGTAAATCATCCGCTCTTGTGCTAGTCAGAACAATTCTCGGCTTCTTGACCACAATGAACTGTGGATCCTCCTTCTTCTTAACCTCTGTAAGAAGTTCCTTCCCACTCATGAGAAGTACTGTGTTGCTTACTTTCGGCTTCACCTCCTTATCCTTAATTGGAAGCAACATGTGTGTCCTCCCATTCTTCTCTAGGGTGTATGTGTTCATTCTCCCATCATGAATCACATTCCTGTCATATTGCCATGGTCTACCCAACAATAGATGACAAACATCCATAGGAATGATATCACATAATATCTTATCATTATATCCTCCTATCTTGAATTCAATTAAACATTGTTTAGTGACAGCTACCTAGTGTCCTTTCTGTAGCCACGAAATTCTATGCGGGCTTGGATGATCAATTGTCTCCAGCTCCAGCTTCTCTACCATCTCGATTGAAATGAGATTATCTGTGCTACCACTGTCTACAATGACTTTGCATACCATGTCCTTGGTCTTTCAAGCATTCCTAAAAAGTATGGTTCTTTGGACCAAACTCTCCACCTCCTTCTCGGGTGTCAAAAGAGGTTTTCATATCATCAACGATCTTCCACCTTCAGCGTCTTCTGCCTCAACATCTCACCTCTGTGCTTCGACGATGTGAATTTCCCCAATATACTTCTTTTTATTTGGACACTCATAAGACTTTTGCCCATTCTTTCCACATGTGAAACATGTGATTACTCCACCTCTTTCTCTTTCTCTACCTCTAGTACGAGGAAAAGTGTTGTTGTCAGCATAATCTCCTCTCTGCTCAGTCTGTTGCCCTCGCTGTGAGGTTTCACCTCTCTCAGTTCGAGTCTGAGGTTTCTTCCAATCTTCTCTGGGCTTCTGGTTTCTGTCGTGGGCAACTGATTTGCCTCTGGGATGACTTTTGCCTCAGCCTCTCTGACTCTTCTTTCAGATCAGCTTTTCCTCCGCTTTTAGAGCCATTTGATAATCATCTTCCACCATTCAGATGGTTACCATGCTCATCTCATCCTGGATATCATATCTCAGGCCATTCATGTATCTGGAAACCTTTTCATCATCGCTCTCCCAATGGCCTGCCCTGATGTTTAGCCTATAGAATTCCTCAGTATATTCCTTCACTGTCATCAGCTTCTGTCTCAGGTTCTACATCCTTTGAACAGAGTAATTTGATAATCCCTAGGGATGAATTTTTCCTTCATCTTCGTGATCATCCTGTCCCATCTTTTGATCTTCTGCTTGCCCTTGCAGCGTCTGTCAGCTTGTAGCTCATCCCACCACAATGCTACATGTCCCTTTAATCTAGTGACAACATGCTTGAATTTCTTGTCCTCTTCAACATCTTCATAGTCGAAGTAGGTGTCTAGAGCTCTAATCTAGTCCAGAAGCTCCTCTGCATACAAGTTTCCCTTGTAAACTGGAATGTCCATCTTTTCTCTTGCACCCATCTTGGAAATAGCTCTGATCAAATGCTCGTTTGATGCATCTTCAGCTACAACTTCTTCATGTTCATCCTCTATTTCACTTTCGGAATCACTGAGATCCCCCGCACTGACTGTGCATCTTTGCGCTGTCTCCATGTCTTCGAGTCTAGCTCATAGATCATGCATTTGTCTCTCCATGACTATATCTATCATCTTCCTGCCTCTTCTTCTTGGCATTTCCCTATCCTCTAGATCGGGTGATTGCATATCTCTTCTCCTCAGCGGCATGGTGAATTCTCTTCTCTTCTACAGAAAGCAAAGAACCTTTCTGCGCTCTGATACCACTTGATGCCGACACCCTCAACCTGCAGGTCAAAATTCCCTTGTCAGCATAGGATATTTCTTTCTTCACGGCCCGAAGAACTCTAACGCTCTTCTATTTCCCAATCGGGAAATCTGCACCCACACCAACTCTCACGCAATCCCCTTTTTCCACTCGGGAGATCGGACTTCACGACTTTGCGAGGTCAGTGGTCGAACGTTGGACTCTCGAATCCCCGAGACCCGACAACCAGTCAACGCTGACCTTTTTCTTATCGGGTTTTTTCCTATCGCAATTTCACCACTCGTGATGTCAAACAACTTGCTTTACCGACTCCCAACTCCCAATTAGCCGAAACTCCGACACACGAGTGAGTTTGACTTTTCAACACCTTCACTCCGTCGACGTTTCGGAGTTCACAATATCGTGAATCCTGACACTATTGTTTCAAGACTTCTCGTCGTGAAACCCCGATAAGGCATGCCACCTCTCTACCTACCGACTCCCTGTGACCCCACACTATTCTTGTACACGTCGGGATATCGCGTTTCACAATTTTACGATTTCTGTTACTATGTTCACGGGACTTCCACCCATGAAACCCTAATGCACGATTCCACGTGTAAATATGACGGTCCTTGTGACTCGGATCTACGGTCTTTCTCCTCCTGAGCTTTGAGTCTTTGGGAATACTTTTTCGTATCTCCCCTACACCTCTGTGAGATCTAATGACTCACGGGATGTCGTGAATTCTCCTCAGAGAATACTGACCGTCCGTCTTTCCTTGGTGATTCCAGCAAATGACTAAGTGTCCCTCCGCAAAACTCGTCCACCTGCAACGTAAACTTACAACACCTACTTAAATCTTCAAGGCATAATTTCTCTGTGTTGTCCTTCAGCAAATTTGAAAACCCTATTCTTCCTAAGCTTCCTTGTAACCCTGAGTCTTGGAAAGACTCTTGCACTTACTCCTTGTGGAAACCTTCAAACACATCTAAGTGTTGAATTCCTTTCGACTCTGCGCACACCTGCAACAGCAATCCTTCGATGTTTCACTTAGGTCCACAAACCTGAGACTTCCCTTGGCTTGCACTCTCCTTGCATGGCACATGTGCCTGTCTGCACCTTCTGGATGAATGAGAACAAAAAGCTTCCTATCTGAACCTTCTGTCAACGCACTCCTTGCAGACACTTCGACTGCACTCCTTGCAGGAATCCTTACTTAGATAGAGAAATATTTGAAACTCATTCCTACTTCCTCTCAGACTTCAATTCAAACATGAAATCATATACACGGCATATAAAGAAACTGTATAACAAGAAGCAAACATCAAATGAGCATATCATTCAGCATCAATACACAGAGAACAACACAAAACCATGAATTTCAATCAAACTCTTCTATTAATCCAAATATCTATTCATGGGTGTTCTTACACATCTCTCTGCTTCTCTTCTATGCTCAATGCTCAATAATGTTACAATACACAATGAGGGTGTCTATATCCCATTTCCCTCTTGCATTCTCAAACAGTCTAATCTAGAATTAAATTATATCTACTTGCATTAACTACTTTAAATGCCTTCTACCTACTAAGGACGACAGCTAAAGGCTCAAGGTCCATTTACATTATACAAGTGCTCTTCCTCTTAATGGCTCATTTAATATTTGCGCAACAATTTCAAGGCAATTTCAAAATTTGTGCTAGCACTTGTCCATCTGTCCTTTGGCTTCCACGATGGCTTGCTTGATGTGGGAGATGCTCCTGCATCACCTGACACATGTCCCTTTCTTAAATATCAATGGCCACGAGTGATTGCAAAGACTCAAATCACTCTATCTTTAATTTCCTTCCTGATCCCCACAATGAGAAGATGCTCGTTTATAGTGGGATCGATATGCATTGTTGATATGTTGATCTAGAAAGATCAATGACCCTAATCGATTGAAAACTCACAACCTGCAGAAACTTTAATTTTCTTCCCGATCCCCACAATGCCTCCCCACCGTCGATCTCTCTCCAATGAAATCTAATGATCATGACTTAATCCTTGCTTAATCTGACGTCTGAAAATTGAACTCATTTGTTTTCTTGTATTTCAAGCCTAACATGGCCTTCTTTTATTCGTTGTCAACTCTACGGGAACTTACTGAGCTTTAAAAATATTTTTTGAACCTGGTCATACCTGCACACACACAAAGACTCAGTGGACCTGCATATTTCCATTAGTGGAAAAATGATGACATGTATTTGAAACCCAAACCAGAACATGTGATCCTTTTTCAAGAAAAAAAACAAAATGGTGCAAAGTAGGTAATGACAGACATGGTCATGATGTTGAATGAATAGAAAAAATGGAGGATAAGCTAAGAAAGCAACCACAAGAGTTAGAATTGATGGATGGATAGGGTAAAGGAGGGAAAAGGGCAGGGGTGCATACCTAGGCTACAACATTGGCTCCAACTAGGGATAGAATTGGCTCCAACATTGGTGCTGAGAGTTGTATATCGATGCCTTAGAATTAAACAACTTCTCTTACCTTCCATTACTTACCTTTGTTTCTATCTTCCAGCCCTGTGTATCTGCTACTATGTTGCAACCATGAATTTTATTAAACTGAAAACTAAAAATACACCCAGTGCCTTTGTTGGGCTATGGAGTCTTTATTCACACACAAACAAATAATCAAAATCAACAATAAAAGGAAATAATATACGGTACAAGAGGGACCTTCCCTCATCCTTAAACAAAGTAGTGTTTCAAGAAGTGCCCATTTACTGGGCCTCCAAAGATCTTTGCATCATATAGATTGTGTAAGATAAACATATTATTTCCCAGAGCTTCAACCACCTTAAAAGGGCCAAACCATAGGTTATAAAGTTTACCATGCTTGGACTTGTCATCCCTTCTGCCCTCCCACCTTAATACCAGATCAACTTTTTGAAATATCGCCTTCTTGGTTTTCTTGTCAAAGATTGACTTGATATTGTTCTGATATGCTTCTATCCTCTGCTTTAGTGCTTCTCTTCTTTGTTGAACTTCTATAATCTGGAATATTTTCCTTTGGATGGCATTGGGTTCCTTGATATCTTCTTGTAATAAATTTAGGAATGGTATACAAAGTTGAGTGGGAAAAAATTGTCTATTCCATAAACAAGCTAAAATGGTGAGGTTCCAAAAGAGTTCTTGGTGTTGATTATGTCAGCCCATAAATCATACTTGAGTTTAGATTCCCAGGATTTCTTGTTTTCAGTCAGCAACTTCTTAATGATCCTGATGAGAGTCTTGTTTGATGATTCTTCCAGGCCATTTCCCTGAGGGTAATAGGGTGTGGAATGTGTCAAGGAAATGTTATGACTGCCACATAAGTCATTCATGGATTTGGACTTGAATTCTTGGGCATTGTCTGTTACTAGCCTGTTGGGGCAACCGAATCTGGAAAAAATATCAGTTTCTAGGAAATTCATGATTACTTTGTCAGTGGCATTCTTGGTGGGAAAAACCTCAATCCACTTGGTGAAGTAGTCAGTGGCAGTGAGGATACACTTGTGATATACAATGTGTTAGCACATGATTATGACTGGGGGTACTCTCTTGAAGAAGCGTTTGTTGGGAAAAGAAAGAAGCTCGAAAAACCCACTTTCCCAAAGTTTTGAGGGTGGGCATGTCATTTTAATGAACGGGAAGTTTTGGGCGATCATGATCTGCCTGCCTGAATCGACGGCTCTCATGAAATTTTGCACCCC
>SNQJ01S0023755.1:30529-46918 GCA_010110895.2 Picea sitchensis | reverse complement strand
CAAATGGCACCACTGTGAACTCATAATGACCATACCTTGTCTTAAAGGCAGTCTTGTTGATATCTTCTTCCTTAATTCTTACCTGATGGTATCCCGATCTGAGATCTATCTTTGAAAAGATCTTTGCATCCTTCAATTGATCAAAAAGATCACCGATCCTTGGCAGAGGATACTTGTTCTTTATAGTCACTTTATTCAATTGTCTAAAATCAATGCACAATCTTAACGTTCCATCTTTATTTTTCACAAACAAGACTAGGGCACCCCAAGGTGATACACTTGGGTGTATATACCCCTTTTTTAGAAGTTCTTCAAGCTGCATTTGCAACTCCTTCAATTCTGGTGTACTCATTATGTAAGGAGTCTTTGACACGGGAGCTGCTCCTGGTGTCAGATTTATAGAAAAATCAATGTCTCTCTTTGGGGGTAGTCCTGGTACTTCCTTGAATACATCTTCAAACTCTTCCAAGACTGCATAATCTTCCAAATTTGGCACCTTGTCTTTAGGTGTCTCCTCCATATGAGCTGCAAATATTTGACATCCTCTTCTATAACATTTCTTCAACTGCAATGATGAAATTTCTCTGACGGTTACTACCCTAGAAATTCCCTGCAATTTCCTTTGGTTCCCTTCTTCATCCAAGCAAGTGAATGTTTTTTTATGACAATCCAATAGAGCATGATGTGGTTCCAACCAATCCATCCCAATTAAACAGTCATAGGAACCTAAAGGTAAGATGTTCAAATATGCCTTGGTGTTCAGTCTGTTCATGTCCATGAAACATGACTTAACCATCTCATTAACCCTTCTTTTGGTTCTTGTAGCCAGTTGTACCAACCAAGATTTTCCATGCTTGCTTCTTGGGAAGTGTAAACTTTCTACCATCTTAGGATCTATATAACTATGGCTAGCTCCTGAATCAATTAAAATAGCAATGGTTTGGTTGCTAATCATACCTTCCACTTCTATCATGTGTGACTGATATTCTTCTTGTTTGTTATCCAGGGCCGCATAGATCCTTGGCACATTTCTACCCATGTCCTCCACTATTTCATCTTGTTGTACATTATAAATAGTCCTTCCTTTTTCACCTCTGTGAGGAAAATCTATGAATCTATGATCTCCTTTACGACCCCAACATTGAATAGGTGGTTGCCTTGGCCATTGGCCTTCTTCCTCTATCATTTTGGGCTCTTTAGGAGTTTGTGGTCCCTGTGGACTATTTCTGAAGAATGGTGGTTTAAATCCTTTCTTCCTCTGATCCACCTTGAAATTCTTTTTGTCTTCCCAAGCCTTTTGGAATTTTGGCCTTGCTTTCTACTGATCATATAGACATTTAGCTCACCTTATGGTCTCTTCCAATGTCTTGGGATCATCATACTGTATTTTTTCACTGATGAACGTTGGCAATCCACTCAAATACCTTTGAATTTTAACTGTCTCACCCTTGATGAAAGAGACATACTTCAACAGTTCTAGGAATCTTCTTTCATATTCATCTATGGTCATGCTTCCGAGCTTGAGTTCAAAGAACTCTTTCATTTTCTTGTCATAATATATCTTAGTCAAGTGTTTCTTCTCAAAATACATCTTAAATTCCCTCCAAGTAGCGCTCTTCTCTTTAATGTGTTGTACCTGTACAAGTTAATCCCACCACATGGATTCCTTTCCTTTGAGTTGATAGATGGAAATTCTACTCTCTGGATGAGAAGAATAATTGTGTAATTGAAAATACTTTCTCATGCCCAGCAACCATGTTTCTACATCTTCATCCTTCTTGTGCTCACCATCAAATGTAGGAGGTTTGATTTTGTTCATTTCTCCTTGTAGCTCATCCACCCCAGACCTCTTATGCTATTTGATAGGGGATAGACTTGTGTTGCTACCTGCTATTTTATTGGAATGCTTCGGGATGTGATGGTGGTGTCTGCTAACACTTCCTAATTTCTTTTTCTCATCTGAAGGTTTGTGACTTCCAGATTTGCTTGAGTCACTTTATTTTTCCAATTTCTTTTCTATTATGTTCAAACTTTGCAATAAATTCATGTTGAAGTCATCCTGCTTCTCTTTGGCTCTCATAAGCCTTTCATTACCAGCTTTATGGATTTGGACATCCTTTTGCAAATTTTTAATGGTCTCTACCATATTCAGGTTTTCATCCCTTTCCTGTCCATGTCCATTGGAGTTTGTTCCTTCAATGCCCAAATGGACATTCATCCCTCTGCTCTCATATTGTTGACTGTAATTTCCCCATGTCTCTTCCATTCCTATGGATTTGGTACTGATCTGATCTAATCTAGTTGTTGTTAATTCTACAAAATGTGCAACCATTAAAACTTATTAGGTTAACTAAATCAACAACACATGAGAAATATGAACTATTTCGGCTCAATAAATATATCAGAATTATCTTTTATGATTTCTTGGTGTTGCCACCATGGAAATTCTTAGACAAGACCCAAGTTTGAGAACTTAGTAAGAACTACATCATCACGCAAAGATACATCAGACGAAAGGCGGTTTGCCGAAACCACTTTTGCATAAGTTCCGATGTGACGTGCTTCAATATGTCAAATCCACCATTTGTGGGAGAAGTGATGGCTAGTCAGATCACTCTATCTCATTCGCTTGGTACATCACAGTTGTTTGAAGTTAGGTGAACACTGCCATGTAACGAACTCAAAAAGTTTAATCATTTGAAATGGATTAGTTGAGCATGGCAACCCATCGTACTTGTGTGCAAGTATGTCAGTGATTCATGATTGAGGCTCTATAATTACTAACTCTCGGCTATGGAAGCATCGTCTTATCCATCGGCAAGCAGTCTCCAAACTGGTTCGAACTTCTCATCTCTGCAAAAGTATTTCAATGCCCACACAACTGAGGTATATGGACCCAGTTAAATCCAATGAGATTGGTTATTCGAGAAACATGCTAAATTTTCTTGTGAGTACGAAGGAAAAGGTAGTCGCGTAGATACTGGCAATTAAATTTCACACAGTACCTGTTACTGATTCAAGATTGGAAGTCAGGCTAAATCCAATCATGAGAGATCTGGTTATCAACAAACCAGCTATTAAGAAGAAATGAAGCAAGCAACAGAAGAAAGAACCCGTCGCTGAAGCGGCAAAGTGTTGGAGAGAATCAACTGGTTTGGTTAGATTCTTTAAAAGAGGAGCTAGCTAAGCTGAAATGAGCCCTCAAATAAAATTGAGTATATTTCAACAATTTTCGGATAGATGGTAGCAGAGGTAAGGAACTTTGGAGATGATAGACCTGTTCTTGTACGGTCTCTTTAAATAGGGCAACTGCTATTTTGAATCATCCCCTTTTGTAATTTCGGATTTTAAATGAATATATAAGCGTAGAAGCAGATTTTGTACTACTTATGACAAGATTCTAACTGATGGTGATATTAATCTCGTTTCTTTTAATATTATGTGTCTTCTTGTAACTTATATTTCACTTTCAACTGTCTGAATAAAACTCAGAATTCATCTCACTTTCTTGACTCAATTTAAATAATACTTCAATCCAGTTGTGTATTCCTCTTTCTTTGAATACTATGCAAAGTTTCTATTAAACTTGGGCTTGTCGTCTTAATTAGCCTTTCAGAAAAAAATTTGCACACATAAAATTCAACCTGTGTACCTTTATTTATCATGTAAAGCGACTTTATAAGGTAAATCATGCTTCCGCGCACCTGTATCTGCTATACATTTCCTCTTCGTCGCGTCAATAACTTGCGCGCACGACTTCTGCGTTGCACACCAATATCCACTACACATTGTTTCTGTATTGCACTCGGATATTCCATATGCATTTCACTTTATGCATTTCACCATGCTAAAGTTCAATATGCCTTACCGCGTACAATAATCTGTATGCTCCATCGAATACTCTGTCGCTACTACGCACAACCACCTGCGTGCACCCTTGCTTGCACTGTAACGATACAACTCATACTCATACTGTGTGCACACCAACCAAAATTCACTATGCCTTACCATATCGTGCACACCACGTGCACCCTTACTATGTGTATGCACTCTGCGCAATGCTAAATTTAGCGCACACATCCCTACATATTATTCTTCTATGTGGTGGCTCAATTTTCCATGAACGCAAATATACTGTATACCATATTGAAATCGATACCATACTGTAATCTCATCTCCATTCGACTTGTTTGGCCCATTCAGTCTCAATGTCGAAAACTGATGTTTTGATACCATACTGTAACATACCCTTGGCCACCAACAGGTCGGGGAATGTCACTACTCAGACACTTAACTTAGTTCTGACAACATATTATAACACCCTAGTATTCAACTGAGCTATGTCACATAACTTTTTCTCTTCAAATAACTATATATACATACATACATACATACATATTGAACTACATGCAATTAGACATATACATACAATGCTCTAGTGGAAGCTTCACATATAAAGCATAAACAAACAATTGTATTCGGTAAATATACAATTTTCAGGATGAATTAACAGTAAACACAGACATGCAGCGTACACATGGGTATACCTTTAAAAATACGGACAGTTATGATCACACATGCAATAAAACCCATAAAATAACACATAAATGACAATGCAACATGTAAATTCATCGCATAACTGGTACTTATCTTGGTAGGAATGTCACCAACTGCGTGCAAACCATCCACGAACCTCCCAACCTTAGAATACACTATTCATCACTCTCAACAGTGATTCACCCCCAAGCTGGGACTAGACTCCACCTGGGTAAGGGATTCCTAACCAAGCTAAAAGTACACGGTCAATCAGAAGGACTCCCTCTCAGGTTTTCACTCAAACACAAACTATAACCTCTCCTTCCCCACATGCATGTCCCACCTAAGGAAGTGTGCCCCTTCTCTACTCAACAGTCCTCCGACTGCCCCACTTCCCTTCCAGGGCTTCAGCAACAGGCCGAACCGGAAGTCTCAGAGCACTGTAGCCGCAGTTTAGCACCTTCGGGAAATCGATCCCCATCAATTCTCTCACTCGGAGAATTTCTCACGGGCCTGACAATCCGCCTCTTAAATACCACTCCCAAGCTGACAGGTACACCAACATGAATGGTTATCGATCTGGTCTGGGTACGGTGGTAGGAAGATATGAGGATAGCTCAAGGACTAATAGAATGTATCATGGATATTGGTTCTCTAGTCGAAGAAAAAAATGGTAAGATTCTCAACAATTCTTCCTCCCTTCTCTTCCCCCTCCACAATGGTCGATCCCCCCAAAGGAACTAAGTCTCAGCAATAAGTATGCATGTCTCCAACTTAACACTTGTCACGTTGGAAGCTACTCTGATACACGTGTCCCCTACTTTAGGACTTAGGATAAATTAATTATCCGTACTTTATCTTTTAAAAAAATATTAATATAATATTTATTTTCAGCTTTAAGCTCTCTATCTTATCCATGTTCTTAACTTTAGGCCCTCCCTATCCCTATTTGGTGGAATCTAGTCCCCCTTCTCTTTTATCATGGTCGGTCTACGTGCATCGATGTATTTTATATTAATCATGAGACATATACAAAATAGGCACACTGGCCTTTAACATCTAGGCGCTCTGGCCTAATTCCAAAACATAAACATTCTGACTTATAATACTGACTCACTAGCCTATAATGCATATCATATACATAAAGGTTCGTTGACCTTAATATTGTACACACTTTAGTTACTGAGCGCGGTATCCACTGACCTCAAGGTTGCGCACTCTTTAGTTACTGTGCGCAGTATTCAGAAATGTGCACACTACATCACTTTACTGCGTAGTATATGTGAGCACCATGACATGAAAGGTGTATTACAAAATAATGTCTAAACAACTCACTAGCTTAAATATACTTGTATTACATTTACATTTGGGTTCGGCCGAGGGATATTACATTCAACAACAAGAGAATAACCAATAAATGTTTATTTTCCTCTATTCCAGTGCTTGCTAGTTATCCATTGGCGCTTCCTATTGTAACTCTCTAATATATATTAAAATAATTCATTACTTGATTTCATCATTCAATTGTCATGTTCACTTGACCATATTGTTCAATGATTTTCTTCTGAGGATTTAGCTTATACTGACTGTTTCTCCTTCCATGTTCTATTGTGCCTTACTGTGACCAACTGATTCCAATTGATTCCTATTGTAGATGCACTGATGTGTATCTTCTCTGACCCATGTTATCTATACATACTAAGTATCCATATATGTTCATATGTCACAAATTGTCCATAATTGTCCACAATGTTGACCCATCTATCACTGTATTATCATGAAGGATTCATGGATGCAACTGATCATCACATATCACTGGTATTTTCTATCTACAAATCAATCTTTGCATGTCTGGAATGATTTGTACTCAATATATCTATGCCTAAATACACACATGGAATACAATCATAAACTTTTGCCTGTGTATCTTCCAACTGATACCTATGTGGGAACACTACTTCTCAACTGATCAATCTGTCATTATGTACTTTTTCTATCTGAATGTTTTGTCGCTGCAAATACTTCAACCTGCTCGAAAGATGGTTCTCTGATATGTAGTATCTACTGCACTGACTCCCCTTGTTCAATTTCATATTCACTTGGAGCCTTCAAGCTGGGAAGCTCAGAAAAATACCTGCTCTGATACTGAGTAATATTCCTCTTTGTCTATAGACTTATCATCTCTCTCAACTTTGATTTCTTTCTTTCTTTCTTCCTATGGATTGATCTTGCATTACAATTCCTGAAAGTACAATCTCTTGGGCATGTTCTTTATTCATTTTTTCTTCTTTTCTTTCTCACATTACTGCAAATCCTGTGATCTTTGGGACCTGGTATTTATTCACCTATTCTTCTTGTTTTTCACTTCTTCTCCAAATCTTCCTATATCTGGCATATTCATTTTTCCCTATAGATTTTTCTTTGTCTTGTACTATTTCCAATCCTAAGAGTATGACTTCTTCATTCATATTATCTTCCTATACATGTTCTTGTTTCTTTTCCAAACCTTATTATATCTAATATCAATGTTCTTTTTCATAGAAGTGTCCATTGTGCTTCTACAATCATGAGCTATGTGACCATAATTGTGGCATTTGTAACATTCGATGTTACGTGGGGCCACATTATAATTTATTGATTGAACATTTGTTCCATAAGCCCTGCAAAATGCAATTGTATTTCCAAAGTTAGTATAATAAAAACAATGACCATAAAATAAATTTGCATACCTGAGAGTGAATGATCTTCTTTGTGGTGTAATCCTTGTAAATTCTTTCCTTGGTTGATCATTATCATGATTTCAGTTTCTTTGTGGCTTGAATGTGGAGGGTCTTCCTCAAGATGTATCTCTATCATTTTCTTTGATTCTGGATGACCATGATTCCTTCCTTTGAGTACTTTTTCATAACTCTTACTCTTTTCCTCATTCTTCTTTTCTTGCAACTTGGAGTACTTATCTTCAACATTTTCTATTGAAAATGTGGATTCTTTTGTCTCTTCAACATTCTTGTTGAGCTTGATGATTTTTTCTCTCAATGTGACAACTTCTTCTTCAATCTTCTCAACATCTTCTTCTTTATTTATCATCTGACTCTTCATGAATTCTTTTGTTCACTTTTCTTATTCAAGTTGGATTTTCAAGGAGATGATTTTATTTTCAAGTCTTCTTTCTTCTTGAAAGAATTATTCTTCAACTTCATTTATGTCCTCAGTTCTTTCCTTAAGATGATCTGTCAAAATATTTTCTCTTTTCTCTGCTTCCTTTCTTTTGACTTCCAAACACTGCCTCTCTTCCATTTCTTTCTTTCGTAGTGTTGATATCTTGGTTTCCAAACATTGCTTTTCTTCCATCTGATCATTGTATGTTTCTTCAATATTTCTGGATTCTTCTAGATGAGATTTTAGTTTCACGATGACCTGTTGGGATTCTTCGGAACTTTCTTGAGAATTGTTCTTGACTAATTGTTCCTCAAGAGACTTCTTCTTCTTCCTTTCTTTTTTCAATTTGTCTAAAACATTGATCAACTATGCTTCAAGGTCTACTGTGCCTTCTTCTTCTTCTGAATATGTCTAACATGATGAGCATATTTCGTCTTGTTTTGTTCTTGCATTCTATGGATTTTTGATGGGATATTCCTCAAAGTAGAGATTATATAACTTATCCCAAATTTCTTTAGTTGATGAACATTTTCCAATCTTTTATCTTACCATATTAGGTAATCCTTCCCAGATGAAATCCATTGCTATTTTGTTGTTTCTTTTCAATTCCTTCTTGGTTGTTGTTTTTGGCTTCTTTGTAGTGGTGTATCCTGTAACAACTAAGTACCAAAAATCATATCCATGTGACTGTAGAAAAGTTTTCATTCTATTACTCCACATCTCATACTTCAGACCATTCTGAACATCGAACTATAGTATTCCATTTCTATAGAAATTGTTTCTCTCCATGATCTTCCTTCCAATGGTTAAATTGTTATCTTGAAGGACCTTCTCTATTACCAATTGTTGGAATACTAGGNTAGCTTAATAAGCAGTATATCATCAGTATATCATGATCATATAAACATAAGAAACATCACTTCAAGTACATAGTACAGCAGAATTTACGTGGAAACCCAAACGAGAGAAAACCACATGATGCTTTATTATATATCAAAGAATACATACATTCGAAGCACCAACATCCCAATTCTCTAGATACAAAAAGAAGGAGGCTACGACTCCCTATTTATAGGATCCAACATGAAGGAAGCTATAACTCCTTGAATTATCTGGCTCCAACCAGAAGGAAGATACAACCCCTTGATTCTATGGATCGAACCTGAAGGAAGCTCCAACTTCCTAAGTTCTTCGGCACCAATCGAAAGGAGGCTACAACTCCCTTTCCTTGCCCCATCCTACCGTCCTAAAATATAAATGTAGACCCATTTTCACTACCATAATCACTATCATTGTTAGTGTCACTGTCACATCAACCTATAACCTGTCAACCTTTCACTATATCCAACTTGTCACATCAACCTGTCACTAATCAACCTGTTCAACTTGTCATTGATCACTGATACTCAACTAGATCTTCTCACATGGATCATATACCAAGGAAACCTCTCAACTATATGTCCAACATCACCAACAAATGCCTCTACCAAACATGTACCAAACCATCAACATCAACCGTGTACCAAAACCTATACCACACCAAGTGCATCAACCATGCACCAACACCTGTACCAAACTATGAATCAACCATGCACCAAAAAACGATGCATCAACCATGCACCATAACCTATACCATATGCCTCAACCATCAACCATGTACATCAACACCATACCAAGTATCAATCATTTACCATACCATGTATCAACCATGTACATTAACAATGTACATCAACACCTATAGCATACCATGTACCAACCATCTACATCAACAATATACCATATCACTTAATCATTCCATACACCATATACCATAGGATATACCAAGCAAGTAATATCAATAGTATACCTCAACCAAGTACCAACATCACCAAGAGATGTATCTCATACATGTGTTAATGCCTCAACAATATACCAAAGACTTGCCTCAAGCATGCACCATAACATAATCAACATGTAACCCTAGAAACATGCATATAAACATACATGTAACTATGTAACAGACCTAGTGTATGTGATCACAGACTTGCAGACCTTCCTTGACTTTAGCAACAAGAGAATAACATCTTCATCAAACTTTACCTTAGTCTCACGGGACTAGTTTTTGGATTAGTCACAAACCCTAAATTTCAATAAGCATAACTCTGTAACTATAATGAAAAAGGTCTGAAACATGCACCCAATATTATTCAATATCATCTCTATATATATTCCAAGTTTCACTGCTTGGAACATCACACAAAGGGAGTTATAGAAAAAATGGCAGACCTTGCTGAATTTTGGCTTATTCTAGAGAGTGAACTTGTAGATAATTCCCCGTGCAGAATATTTGATATATGGGTCTGAAATTAATATGAAACATACTAAGGACTATACAATATCCAATTCATTTTGTCCCATATAATTTTTATCCTCTATGAAGAATTTATTACTATTTTACCCGAAACACTTGTTTGAGACTAGTTTCAAGGCTAGCCAAAAACCCTATTTTCCACAGAGTGTATCCACAAAAATGAAATGACCCAGAATCTGAAACTTTTACCATAGATACCTTGACATGTCTTCTCAACTTCCTCCAATGTTTTTTATCTTAAGCATTTTAGAAAAAAAATTATAGCAAAAATGGTAGGATGACCTTTAAATAACATACCTTAGAACACATCATGACAAGACTTCATCCTCCCTTGGAATTGCTCCCTTATTTACTTCATCTTCCCTATGAAATTATCCTCAAATCTCCTTGGTTACCTCCGATAACAATCACTTACTCACATATAAAATATTCAATATAATGTGTGTGTGAATGTACTTATGAGTGACCTCTTAAGGTGTATATATACTTTTTCTAAGTAACCTCTTTCCTTAACTTTAGGGATTCTTGAACTTTCTTGTTACAACCACTTTACCATTTCATTAGTGACTTGCAACCAATTAGGGGCTTCTTAACACATGCTTGGGGCTTCCAACTTCATGACCTCATAACTCCTCAATCGTGAGGAACCATGTGACATACCACCTATCACCGGAAACAACATCACAAGGACTATCCATATATGAGTGTATTACCTACATTTACATTGTCTTTCATTGCCATAATCCTCAACCAAATTTTGGTACCATAACCACACCTCTGAGGATTCATTTAAACTTCATCAAATGCACCCATCACATCTGCTGACATCAACCACTCCATCAATTACAACTAACTCATCATCAATATCAACCATATCTCTAGGGCTTATGAACTTCTCCAAGGGTTGAAATAAGTGACAACCAATTGTCCAAACCAACTATCCAACATATTTATGGTTTACATGTGAATAATGATACTTAAAATTTTACACTATATGTTGATGATTTAGTCATTCTAGAAATGGTGTCGAACTAATTATTGGTTTAAAGATACAATGAGTAGATACAATTGAAATGGTTGAACTCAGTCTATTGTACTTCTATATAGGCATCCAAGTTTCTCAAATGGATGGTGATATATTTATTTCTCAACCTAAATATGTGTTGAATCTATTACAAAGTTTCAATGTAAGTATCATGCATTAACCCTCCTCCCTTCATTGTCATGGTATTGAATTCAAAACTTCCTCTTCATTCCCCATTGGGATTTACTATCTATGAGTCCATTTCAACATCAACAACCCCATCACTAATTATACATTCACATACATAGAAAATCAACACCGAAAATCCCATCTAAGACACATTACTCCTATTTCTAACTCTTTCCATATTGAATTTTTAAAATTCTTTTAACATCGCTCATTAATTTTCTAATACCATACTTAATTATGTCCAACAAGGACATAATAACATTCTATAATATACCTAGACCCTTCTCCAAGATCTAATACAAAAATGTAACAATATTCCATATATTTTGCATATGAACAATTATGTAGGCCAATAACATGTAGTCTCATGCATAACCATATAAACATCCATAAATATAGTGTGTGTATTATTCATTAAAAATACAACATAAATTAAACACATAATTACACATTATACACAACAATAAAATCACATTTAAACATGGCACTTATCTTTTATAAAAACACCAACTAGATGTAGGCCTTGAATGTTCCACCCAACCATATACACTATTGTTCTATTTCTCTCAACAACTGGTCACCCCCAAGTTGTGACCATGACTCCACCATGGAAAAGGCACTCTCACCAAGACAACTAAGTTCTCACAATCCATACAATCAATGTCTATGGAAAGGTACCAACCTATAGAAACAATTCCAACCTATAGCCTCTCATTCCCCATCATCCTACACAACCCAAGCAAGTGTACCCCCTTCTCTACTCCGCAGTCTCTCAAGCTATCCCACTTACCTTCCAGGGCTCCAGTATAAGCTAGCTAATTTTTCTGAGAGATACATGGCTCCAAGAATTGTAGCTACTATAATGGATTCTCCAGGAACCCTCCAAGATTGACACGCAGGGAAACCTATCCCAAACAGTTCTCCCTCTAGGGATCCAACCTTTCCCCAAGTAAACCCAAGGAGAATGGTTCACCCAAATCCACATAGGATTCTTAAGGTTCATAAGGAAATAGGATTACAGTGTCTCCCTAGCTCACACCCCACCTACAACGGTCCCAGTGGGAATGAATGGAAAAGAATGGTCCCCTTTTCCATTAAGTTCCCACTTTAAGTATGGATGTCCCCTTTTTGACAAGTGACACTCATGTAGCCACCTTTCCATCACTTAGTAACTTAGGATATAATAACATGAAATAAGGCATAGTTATTAGGAGTATATTATTATATTACTTGGATTATCCCCCTGACTTAATCCCATTTCCTTAATCCCTTAGCCCCCTGTTCTCCCTCATGGAGTCCTATCCCCCCATACTCTTATTTTTTACTTGGTTTTAAGACATGATATATTTTATTAATGCATATGAGTGTGATTACAGTGTACTCTAGTCTCACCGACATTTAATCATACAAGCGCTCCAACCAAATATCACATAGGTACTCTGGGACAAAACACACATATACAAGCACTCTGGGCCAAAAACCATACTAGTTCACCAATTTGTAAAAACATATCTACATGTACACATGGTGTCCTCATGCTCCCATGTAGCATCTTCAAGACTGTAGCAGTTCCATTGAACCTTTACTAAGATAATGGCTTAGCTCCTAATAACTTTTACATTCCTAACCAATATTCACACTGAATGGACCTGGAAGTCACCCTCGTTGTCCACCTGGATCACAATCTAATCAGTTACGTGGTTATGAACAGACATATACTTTTTAAGAAAATACACATGAAACGCATTATGCCCGAGCATGGATGAAGGCAATGCAAGCATGTATGCAACATGGCCAATCCTCTCAAGGATTTAAAATGGTCCACAATATTTTGCTGTCAATTTTGGGAAGCTTCCCAATTTCATTGAACTCTTTTTAGATTTCACTTTCAAGAAAACATGCTCACCCACTCTAAATTCTTTGTGAGTTTTTCATTTGTCCGCATAATGTTTCTTCCTTTCTTATGTAGCCTTCAAATTTTTCTTTATTTTTACCATCTACTCTTCCATTTGCTTGAGAAACTCTAGCCAAATGATGGATCTATCAGTTGGGTTGTCCCAACTCATAGGTGTGTTACACCTCTTGCCATACAATACTTCAAATGGGATCATATTTAAGGATGCATGATACCCTATATTATATGTAAACTCAAACAAATGGAGGTAGTATTCCCACTTGGTATGATTTTTCATTAAATACATCCTCAACATATCTTCAATCACCTTATTGTTCATCTTTGTCTTCCCATCTAACTCTCGGTGATATGGTGTACTAAAATTTAAATTTGTCCCAAATTCCTTAAATAATTCTTTCCAAAAGATTGATTTGAATTTGGGATATCTATTAGAGACACTTACCTTAGGAACACAATGTAGCCTAGAATATTCTTTCATGTATATTTCGTCATTGTTGGTTTCCTTGTGAGTTAGCTTCACTGAAATAAAATGGGTAGCCTTTGTTAATTTATCCACAGCATACTAGTACATCATCTACTAGCACACAAGCTACTAGTACACAACCTACCAGTACACAAACTACCAATACACCACCTACTAGTATGTCAAAGGAAGATTGGGAGAAGTTGGATAGAAGAGCAAGGAGTACTATTCGACTCTGCTTAGCAGATTCAGTGTTGTTGAATGTCTCAGGAGAATCTACAACCAAGGAACTATGGGATAAGTTGGGGAATTTGTATCAAACAAAGTCCCTGGTAAACAAGTTGTTTCTTCGAAAGAATTTGCAACATCTTAGGATGGAAGCTGGAGATTCTGTGATAGAACATCTAAATGCCTTTAATACTCTAGTAAGTCAACTTAGCTATATTAATATTACGATTGTAGAAGAAGATAAGTGTATTACTTTGTTATGTTCTTTGCCAGACTCTTGGGATAATTTAGTTGTAGCAATAGGTAATACCACTCAATTTACATTGAAGTATGAGGATGTAGTTGCATCCTTGTTATCTGAAGAGATGAGGAGAAAAAACATGGATGGTCACAACAAAGATGCTTTATTTGTAAGAGGGGATACCCAAGACAGGAACCCTGGTAAGCCTTCGAGGTGGAGATCTAAATCTACAAGTAGATCTAAGTTTCTAGGAAAATCTTTGAGGAAATGTTGGAAGTGTGGTAAAACAGGGAATTATAAGAAAGATTGCAAGTCTAAGAAGGTTGAAAAACCAAAGGGATCTGATAATACCTCTTCCACAGAGGTGAAAACCTCCACTGAAGAAGGAGGTGATGTTTACCTGGCATCTACAGGTACACATGCAGACCATGATCTATGGTTGATCGACTTAGGTGCATCATACCATATGAATCCTCACAGGGAGTGGATCTCTGAATATGAAAAATATGATGGTGGTGATGTATTCCTAGGAGATGACTCGATAGCAAAAATCTTGGGACGTGGAAAGGTTAAGTGGTTGCTAAGATATGGAAGGATTAGAACACTCCCTGGGATTTTTCGCGTTCCAAAACTTGCTAGGAGCCTAATATTTATAAGCAAGTTGGATGATGTAGGACTGGATATTGTATTTGGAAAGAACACTTGCAAGATGGTATGAGGGGAAATGGTGTTGATGAGGGGAGTTCGGTGTGGAACTCTGTACAAGTTGTTGGGAAGAACTTATATTAATGGGTGTAACAGTTATGTTGTCCTTGAGAAGACAAATAAAGAAGACAAGACCAATATCGTCCCTGAAAATAAGACCATGTTGTGGCATCAAAGACTGGGGCATATTGGAGAAAAGGGCCTTCGAACACTACACAGTAAAGGCATGGTTGGAGTTATGTCTAATTGCACTCTGGATTTTGATTTCTGTGAACATTGAATATATGGTAAACAGAAACAATTAAGATTCCCATTTGGTGCTACAAGAGCAAAGGGGATCTTAGAGTTGATACATAGTGATGTGTTTGGATTTGTTCTTGTTCCATCCCTTGGTAAATATGTGTATTATGTTTCATTCATAGATGATTTTTCAAGGAACGCATGGATTGATTTTCTTATAAGTAAATCTGAGGTATTTGATAAATTTAAAGAGTTTAAATCTCTGGTAGAAAACCAGACAGAGAAGAAAATAAAGGTATTGAGAACAGATAATGGTGGAGAATTATGCAGAAATGAATTCGAAGAATTCTGTAAGAAGTGTGGTATAGCAAGGTAGAAGACTACTCCATACACTCCTCATCAGAATGGAGTTGCAAAAAGG
The DNA here is from genome assembly GCA_010110895.2 of Picea sitchensis. Classification (NCBI taxonomy): domain Eukaryota; kingdom Viridiplantae; phylum Streptophyta; class Pinopsida; order Pinales; family Pinaceae; genus Picea; species Picea sitchensis. Next base: position 31,447 of record SNQJ01S0023755.1, on the reverse strand, counting down.
ATAAACAAGACACTGATGGAAAAATCAAGGAGCATGCTTAGCGGTGCCAGGTTAGGACAAGAATTCTGGGCAGAGGAAGTGGGTACAACATGTTACCTGGTCAATCGATCGCCTTCATCAGTGTTGGATGATAAAAATCCATAGTAGGTATGGTCTGGAAAGAAACCCTCTCTTCAACATCTTAGAGTGTTTGGTTGTGATGCTTATGTACATGTTCTAAAGGAAAATAGAAGTAAGCTAGATAAAAAGGCTAAAAAGTGTATCTTTCTTGGTTATAAAGATGGTGTCAAAGGTTATAAGCTTTGGAACCCAGAAACCAAGAAAACTGTTTACAGTCGAGATGTTGTTTTCAAAGAGATAAAAGATGTGTCCAAATAGGAATTCCTACCAATGCAAGACGAACCTAAGAAAATACAGCTTGAGTTGGATGATGCAAAATCTGAATCATCTGAATAAGAGGAAGTAGAAGAAGAAGAAGAAGAACCTCATACCCCAGTATTGAGGAGATCAGTGAGAGATAGAAGGAACCAGAAAGGTATAGTTCACCTAATTTTCGTTCCAATTTTGCTTTATCTATTACTGATGATGATCCCAAAACTGTCAGGGAAGCAATGAATTCAGAGGATAGTAAACTCTGGAAGAAGGCCATGGTTGAAGAAATGGATGCCTTGGATAAGAATGAGGCATGGGATATAGTTGAGTTTCCAGCTGGAAGAAAATCAGTTGGTAGCAAATGGTTGTTCAAGAAGAAGTTTAATTCACAAGGTAAAGTGGAGAAATACAAAGCTCGGTTAGTAGCAAAAGGTTATTCCCAGGTAGAGGGAATTGACTTTGGTGAGATTGTTTCTCATGTTTCTAAGTTAACTTCTATTAGATTTATTTTATCTATTTATGTTTCTTTTGATCTTGAAGTGGAAT
>SNQJ01S0023755.1:5775-22374 GCA_010110895.2 Picea sitchensis | reverse complement strand
CTCGGGCTTTAAATCCCCTTCTTCTCATGGTATTATGAAGCAAAACAAAATTGGGATACATGTAACAACTAACCCCAAAGGAAGGGAAACATATAGGATATAGATGGAATGTGTTATCTATGGTAAGCAATATGGACATGTTACCCCCATTAAATCCCCCCAATATTACAACTTTTCCCAAGAGTGACAACACTTGACTAGAAAATGATAATGACCACTAAGGTGAGATAAGGAAAAAATAAAAAAACTCCAAAGCATCATGATTCATTATCCAAATCAACCTATGATCACCATTTACATGCCTCATGTGTTAACATTATCACTCTATATGACATGTCAGAATAATGTACCTAAGTATGTAAATGAATAATGTCATATGAGTGGGATTAGGTGAGCATGTAATGGAAGGAATTTGTGGACAACTGTCTGTAGAGAGTTAGGAATGAAATCATCGTGTTGAGCAGTCAATAAACCCTTAAAATTTCTTGGAAATTTTTAGTTACCACTTTCATCTGGACTCTCAAATTTTTGTTTTCTCTTCATTCATCTACTTTAGAACCTTGTGATTGATTTGTTTTCCTTGATTTTTTTGAGTTATTGTTTTATAGTTTATCATTGTTTTATCAACACCCTAAACCTAAAACAAATCCCAAAAGACTAATAATCCTATTCAATACCAATCGGTCAAGTGGGAGGTGAAAGAATGAAAATTTTTGAAAAATACAACGATATGTGAATTAAGTTAATGAAGGTGTTGGGTCAGGGGGAAACACAAATGTGTAATGAAGTGTTAGGCTGGTCTAAATGGCTTGACTCGACAAACTTGTGCAATAACAATTAATTGGATCGTTGGCGTCAGCCACTAAACAAAGGTGATGCATGCACATTCACCCTCTCCTGCATCATCTAATGCGACCGTCATGTGTAGACGAAAAACCCTAATAAAATAAGGTGGAAATAAAATCCAAGACATGAACCTTAGAATTGCATCCATCGTCCAATCCAAACTATCGCCGAGGCCTTACATTGGTTAACAAGGAAAAGGGTCATCTATCCCATGTGCTACATAGGATGCAATGTCATCATCTGCACGATGCCATGTCATCACCCATACAACTTCCTCATTTGCGTTCACATCTAAATTTTAGATAGGTCATAAGCCACATAAACTACCATGTCAATTATCGGGAAAAAGGCATGTCAACATGTAATGTCATTCTTAGTGATACGTGCTTATCGACCATCGGGGGTTTGGAGTGTTTGTTTCTTGAAATATTGCATGAATATGTGTCGACGCCAATGAACTCGTCATTCATCAACTAGATTCGTTGGACTGCTCGTTGTATTTTCCCACAATCATGCCCAATGCCCGATCGGTTTTTACACATAAAATGACATCCATCGTCTAATTAAACAAGTGGTTGAATCTAGACCGTTAGATCAAGGACTTTATAATGTGTTCCCTCCTTGTAATCAATATGGGGCCATTGACACATCCACTTATTAGTATACCAATAGACCATCGACATGTCCTTCCTTACCTACCACATTTATCATCCACGTCACTCGCACCCATTCTTGATGGTTTCTTGCATGTAAAATAAATTCAGTTGTTTGATAAAAAGGACAAGATAAATCTGAGTCATTGAATCTTTGATATGATAACTCACCCTTCCTCATGATTATGGTGGACCCCTCAATGCATTAGTAGACCAGTTCCCCAATCCAATGTCGATGCATCCCATTTTTTTCCACGTTGATTGTCCATGTCACCTGCACACGTGCTAGGATTATGTCATCACTACACATATTGGAACGATCATAACTAGATTGACGGTAGGATTTCACTGTAAAGCGATAAATATCGATGCTCGAATACCTTCTAACTCAGTCTAGTTCTAAACATTGAATATTGCAGTTTCATTTCACTTTATGTTCTAAGAGAATTAACTGACGAATGGCCATACACCAAGCAATCGATTCCATGTAAGATTTGATTCAATTTCACTCTATCATTTCTTACTGACATGTATTGTTTATTATGTCTAATTGTGTTTTAAGAAAACTATTGTGGCATTTTATCACCTCGAAATGTTGTCTACAAACACAATTTCACCCAGACGATATCATGCACAAAGAACACCCAAGAATTCAAGGATGAGGTATGGGGATGCTAAATCTAGCTCCATTTTCCCCCTCCATGAATGAAAAAAACCCCAACATCTAGCAGCACGAAACCTCTCATCATATTACCACCCAAGAAAATTTCAATGTTGATGATGCTATTTGGGGATATCGAACCATGCATGGGAGGTGAAGATTCTACCCAGGTGCCAATTATTTCCTGGAATGATTTATTTACAAAATTTAATAATGAATACTACCCCGAGTCAACCCCCCATAGAAACCTAGAACTCAAGGAAGTAGACGATATGGTGTTCCCAACAAATATGAAATATTTGTCACACTTTGTAGCTACAAGAGCACCTATCATGCCATGCATAGAATTGATGGTGTGGGTTTTCAATCATACTATTGGCATAGGGGCAAACCCAAGGTTCAATGCTTCAACAATGCACCAACAAAACCCTAACTATCGGCCCTTTCGGCAACACCTGCGAAGCAGACGAAGTCTCACCCGAGGTAGAGGAAAAGGGGGGTTGAAGGACTTGGGTATCTACAACCTAGTTGGGACACAGATCTGTGATTACAACACTTAACAAAGTACTTAGCCAACAATATGCATTAAGTTATGATTCTTTGTCACATCGCAGATTAAACCTGAAGTACACAACATCGCAGTAATAATTATATCAAACACTTCAAAGAACATAGAATTAACCCAGATATGGCATTCATTTACCATCAATAGAGCACTAAGAATCCATACATCTATCTAACATACATCAAGATCAATGCACTAAGCATATAAATACATAAACAACATGAATAACATTGCACAAAGCACATCCACACATGATATACGTGGTTCACCCCAGTGTGGGGCTACGTCCACCAACTTCTTCTTCTTCTCTATAATTCTTCAAGCTTCTTACATTCCTATACTCTTGTGCACAAATCCATAGATCCAACCCCTCCAAGGGACAGGAGATCTGTGTGCACCTCTCCAGATCTTCCTTCCCCAAATCAGGTTAGGGCACAAAGCCTTACACAGTCTATGCATAAAGTCTCTTACAAACAATTGAAATTAGCTTCGCAAGTCTTAACATACTCTAGTCATGCACTAAGCCCATGAGCTCTCCTACTTACATCGCCTAGCTACTTATTTATACATTACAAAAAGGCCTAAACATGGGTAAACGCATGGGCTGACATACCATACATGTTATATAAACCCTAAAATCCCAAAAAACCCGCAAAATGGGTGAGATCCCGTGATGTCCGCTTCACCTGGGTGCTCCATCTTCGACCAGCATGTCGAAGTCCTAAAAATGAGCAAACACGACCAACGTTTCCTCAAAAATTGGTTGAGGGCCAATAGGCCCCAAACACTCACTTTTGACTCATCCCGAGTCACTTTGATATGGATAATACTGCTTTGAAGGCCTCAACTTGCTACTTCGCCAGAGCCTCCTACTGGGCGAACTCCTAAATTACTTGCTCGGTGACAGGCCCTTCTAGGCGTTGTTCTACTGTTGAGACCACTTGTTCCAACTATGAGCCTTGTTCCTCAATCTCTTCAAAAAGTGTGTAGGCTTAATCCTTCCCCAGCTGGAGTATATTTTTCACCTCCATAACTCAGCTCTAGATGGAAGTAACCTGTTGCTAAACTGTGCACTACTCCTGCGACCTCTTCATCTTCTCAACTGCGGTAAGAAGCTTCATCTGTGATTGCACAATGGATGCATGTTGCTTCTCTTCCTAGATCTGTGATTCTAATTTCCTCAGCTCCAAATATTCTGCAAGGCGCTCATAAGTCTACGCACTTCGATCACTTAATTTATTACATTCTGAGGCAGATGCCCTGATTCTTTCTATTGCACTCCTGGAAGCTTCTTCCTTCTGATCCTGAACTTCTTGTGGAGTGCTAGGTACTGCTTGGATTTCTAATTCTATGATCTGTGATTGAAGTTGTTGAATGGATTCTGTGAGCTTCCCCACTTGTATTGCAGCTCACTCTGGTTCCTCCTGTTCCAAGCCCGACACAAAGTGAAGTGCTCTAGTCATGACCAACTTGACCACATTCTTCTCTACAAGAAGTTCGTCTTTTTCTTCCTACATATTTTCTTTGTTCTCCTCGAACATCGCCCTAATTTCACTTTTCTCCTACTACGCAACTCAAATTTGCTCTAAATCTTCCTCCTTTTATTGCTTCATGGCTTCTATAGCCTGTTCTTTTTCTTCTTGGACTCAACGAAGGAAAGCCTCTATCCCATCTTCTAACCTTCATAGTTGGGTGGGATCATCCCCCAACTCTACATTTTTCGTTGAAGAAGGCGTAGTTGGCACTGCGTGGCTTGAATGGATAGCTTGTTGGATGTCTCTGAGCTCCTTCTCTATTTGGTCATACATCGACTTTTGCTTTGCTCCATTTATTTTCAAGATGTCTTCTAAAGCATCCTCTACAGCTGCAAATGATGAGATCAACATCATCCACTATGAGCACATTATTCGACTGAGGCTTATTGACGCGGGCCTTCTTTCTTGTCGAAGGGTTCCTTAGGGAAACCTTCCTCTTCTGCGATGATTCTACTGTGGTGAGGGGATTCTTTGGCGGTGTCACCTCACCTTTTTTATTTCTTGTCTCATTCTCCTAATTATTCTTGGTTTACTTCGTCTCCTCCTCCTCCTACTACAGGTGATTCAAGCACAATTTCCTCTGATGTGTTGTCCTTCTCATCATTGTTTATGTCCTACACTTCCTCCTTTGTCTTCTTTTTCCTTACGCTGCTTTGTCCATCATACTCAGTTCAAGTGACCAAAGGAATTCCTATGATGTCAGGGTCGGAGAGTTATGCATCTTCGACCAATACAAGGAATTCAAATGGCCATTCCTTAGTAATCTCTTCCATGTGTTCATCGGTCAATTTGTAGTAGGAATGCAACTCCTCCTTGCTTTCATCCTTGCGCGCGGTGATGTAGATGAAGTGTCGGTCTATGCAAAACTTTGTTAGTGGCATGTACTGATGCAACGTATTCGGGGTCATCCACGAAAATGATTCAATGGCGTGTGTCAGTTGTATGTAGTAAGTATGGAAGAGAGAATTCGACTTCCACTGCTTCGCAATATCGTTCGTATACCACAAGGTGGTGAACCTCATGGCCAATGGTTATGATGGCTCAACTTCTAGGAAGGATGCTCCTTCCGGCATTTTCTAGGAGACAAATGCGATTAAAATCAACAACCAACTGAAGTGAAATTTGTATCCTTGGTCTTGCACTTCACGACATTCCTTATCCAATTCGTTGACGAGGTAGCTCACCCTGTTCATCTGCATTCCTTTGACACACTTCCCTGGGAGGTCGACTATGAACCCTATGACTTGTGTCGGCCGGTTCTTTTTGACGAGATTTCTAGTGATCAACAAACAAGCTAGGCGCACTACGCCATCCTGGATGGAGGCTACCTTGTAGCTTCACTTTCCCTTCTCTACATCGCCATAGGCCTCATTGATACATTGTGCCAGGGAGCGATCTACAGCCTTCCCTAGGTATAATTTCTAAGGGTATGGTCCCTGCATGCTCTATCCAGTGATGAGGTGGATCAGCATCGGATCCACAGTGATGTGCCTATCTAGCCATAGATACCCTCCATGGTATCATGACAGAAGGATTTTAACGAACGCGTTAACCTCCTGATGTCGGATGAAGTGGGGGATCTTCATCCCATTTAAGATCGTTGATCTCACGATCTCCTTAATCCACAACTGGGGAACTATCTTAGGCTTCTTCACTGTCATCTTCGTCAGGTACCTATGTGGTGCAAGAATCTCATAGTTATTCCGGTCTCTAAGTTTGAAATCGTTGATCTTGAGATCTTGGATCAGTCCCAACTGTGGTCTAACTATGTGTATCCCCTTCAGGAGGTACTCAGTGATTACTGTGTACTCAAAGTCACGCGAAACACTGTCACGGTTGACTGCACCATCTAGAGGTGGGGTGTACTCCATCAATACCGATGGGGTCTACTTTGCATTCACCAGATTGTCATTGTGCTTACTTATTTTCTCGGTCGTGGTTCGGCTAGACCCACATACAGTCGAGGGGGATGCTTTCAATCCTCCTACAAACATGTATGCCTACAAACATGACTTTCTCATCCATGAGGTCGATCAAAATATCTTCCACTGATTTCTCTAGTGCGCTATGCTCTCCCGACATTCACACTTCTAATAAAATAACTCGAGTAGTCGAATGGACACTCAAGGTAATCAAATCGATGGCGAGGTCTAGACAACACAACGCGGTATGCAATTGGTTCTTTTTTATCTCGGATATATCAGTTTGTAAAAAGTGGTCCCAGTGCAGTGTCTGATGAATTAAATAAGAAACGTCATAATGGATTCCTCCAATGGGAAGGAATGCCTTAATCAATACGAATTCATTAGTTATGGCACGATCTCAATGGTCCAATGGTGAGCTTTCCATCCATAACTGCGTTTCTAGCCATTCTGGAGCGTCATTCTAACGGTTGCGACGCCTCCAACGGTCATATATCTTTGTCATGGTAAAGTGCCATTCTATGTTGTTCTGCTATTCTGGTAAGGTTCAAGTTCTGTAATCCTTCCTTCTACGAAGTCTTCTCTAGAACTTCTTGCATTTTTTCTAACTTTGCTTTCTTCTTACTGCGCTTTCTTTCCTTCTTTCTTGTGATCCGAGTCTCTGGATTCCTCTTTCCATTTTTATTCTTATCTTCTCTTAGCATAGTAACTTCGCACTGCTTAGGGTATTTCATAGGGTTCGAGTGTAATACCTCTTCTCTTACTATTTTCAGGGTGGATGCTCTTTTCTCCTGCATGGACAGGTTCTTTAAGCCTTCTTGTGTTCTTTCCACTTCAACAGTTAATTCTTTGGCCCTCTGTTCCTTCAACTTATTCTCTTGTTCTTCTATTAGTCGCTTTATTTTTCTACTCATGAAGTCCCTTAATTCTTGATTTTTCTATTCTGTGGCTTCCTCCTCTACTTTCCTTCAGATCTGATCTTTCTCAATCCAGGTCTCTCCTAACAAAAGTGCAAAAGGAGTGTTTTTCTCAACAAACTTAATGACATGAAATTATTCTTCAGTCGATGTTCCATGGGTTATCATAGGTACATTAGTAATTCTTCCACATAGGGTTATCATCTTTCCTTTAAACAATCCTATCCTTCCCAATGAAGGAACCATAGCAAGCTTTCCCAAAATTTCCCAAGTGCTTTTTGGCATAAGATCCACATGTGTTTCTTCATCTAATACACAGTCTATGTTGAAGCCTCCCATTCTTGTTTCTATGCACTTCTTCTCTTTTAAGATATCTGGTAGACTGATGTCTCTATGATCATTCAGTGTTTCTTTCATCTGTAATAATATAGTCTCTAATATTTTCTGGTTCACTAGCATATCCTTATCCCCTTGGAGTTCTTCATAGTTTTCTTGTCCCATGTTCATCTTTTCAACTTTGGCAATCATTCTAGGGAAATCCTCAACTCTATGACCAATATCTTTACAACAGAGACAAATAGGACCTATACCAGGGAATTCCTTAGCAACATGTCTTGGTCTTCTGCAATTGTAAAATAGTTTCAATCATCTCCTTCTTTTAAACAAGTTCCAACCTCTCCTATACTGCGCACTGGGATCACAGTGATGGACCTGCAAACTACAAAAATTCTTTCTAGGTTCCTGCATCCACTTATTAGTCCAAAATTTATTTCTATGCATAGGAATAACATATCTTTTACTATCTATATCAAATTTATTTAGATCAAATCTTTCTTCTAGTTGTGCCCTTATTTTCATACTAGGACATAATCTATCAAACATACTTAGATTCGTACGTTTGAAGAAAAAATTTCCACTTATCTTACCTTTACCAGAGCACAAAGCTTTAAGATATTACCTCTTTTCTTAAGATCATACTTCTTTTTCTTAGCACAAAGATTTCACAAGTCAAGTAGAACACTGTGCACTACAACAACAGATCTACGCACAAAGCTTTCTCTTTTCTTCAGTTCCCAGCAATCACAATTTCGGTCCCGACAACAGAACCATTTGTTGGCATAGGGGCAGACCTAGGGTTCAACGCTTCAACAATGCACCAAAAAAACCTTAACTACCAGCCCTTTCGGAAACACCTGCGAAGAAGATGAAGTCTCACCTGAGGTAGAGGAAAAAGGGGGTTGCAGGACTCAAGTCTCTACAACCTAGCTAGGACACAGATCTGTGATTACAACACTTAATAGAGCATTTAGCCAACAATATGCATTAAGTTATGATTCTTAGTCACATCGCATATTAAACCCTAAGTACACAACAACACAGTAATAATTATCTCAAACACTTCCAAGAACATAGCATTAACTTGGATTTAGAATTCATTTACCATCAATAGAGCACTAAGCATTCATACATCTATCTAACATACATCAAGATCAATGCACTAAGCAGATAAATACATAAACAACATGAATAACATTGCACAAAGCACATCAACATAGGATATACATGCTTCACCCCAGTGTGGGGCTACGTCCACCAACTTATTCTTCTTCTTAATTAGTATTCAAGCTTCTTACATTCCTCTGCTCCTGTGCACAAAGCCACAAAGCCAACCCCTCCAAGGGACAGGAGATTTGCTTGCACCTCGCCAGATCCTCCTTCCCTGAATTAGGTTAGGGCACAAAGCCTTACACAGTCTGTGCACAAAGTCTTTTACAATCACTTGCACTTAGCTCTGCAAGTCTTAACATACTCTAGTCATGCACTAAGCCCATGACCTCTCCTACTTACATCTCCTAGCTACTTATTTATACATTACAAAAAGGCCTAAACATGGGTTAACCCATGGGCCGACATCCCATACCCATTACATAAACCCTAAAAGCCCCAAAATCTCACAAAATGGGCAAGATCCTGTGATCTCCTCTTTGCCTGGGTGCTTCGTCTTCAACCAGCCTGTCGAAGTCCCAAAAATGGTCAAACATGACCAACGTTTCCTCAAAACTTGGTCGAGGGCCAACACATACCAATTCCCAAAATTGTAGGATTGTCAACGATAAGGGAGAATGTATTGGATCTTTTCTCGCTCAATATGTCAATACCTATTATAAATTCCCAAAACCCAATGAATGATTCACCAACGAATTCCTTATTGCATTTTATGAATAGTATGACACCGACAGGATACTGGGAATTGGTGGAAAGAAAACAAAAAAATTGTTAACTAGTCCTGATCTGGATTTTATGAGCAGAACAAAATGACTACAAATTATTAAATGGTGCTTAAAAAAAAATAATAGAGATACAGTAAAACTGGTTTTCTATTCAATAAGGAAATAGGCTGAAACTGTAAAATGCAGTGGAAACAAGCTTGTTGGAATGGTGGTGGCTTATCTCTGAGAAGAGATGTGACGGTTGCACTCATTCACCAGAAGATGATTACAATGAGGCTCTGAAGGAATTTCTACAATAAATAGGAATGCCAAAAACCCTAGACATCCAAAAACCTAACCCTAGTAAATGTAGCGCCAAAAGTCATGTGGGCCCCGCTTGGGTAAGTTATTACATCAGCTTCCCGGGGTCGTAACTTTTGCATACGATCTCCATTTTAGGCGTATGATATCCCGTTGGAAAGGTATCGTCAAAGAGATTCATTTAGGGGAAATATGGAAGGAAATTCCATATTTCTCCCCACTTTCACAAAAAAACATTGTTTAGGGCCTCAAAATGGTTCCGAAAGTGAAAAACTTCTAAAACTAGTAAATTACCAAAATTGCCATAAAACTGTTTTGATCTAGTTGGAAAAGGTGGGTGGCCACCGATATCCACTTGGATAAATCCTCCCTCCTTAGGAATCAATTTTATCCATTGTGTTGAGTTCCCCCATCAGGTGAGGAAATTTCTGTTGAATTTGGCCCCAGCTAAGCCACTTGCCTTGGTGCAGGAGCTTCCCTACTTTGACGACTCCATAAAGTTGGATCCTTTGTTGTCAAGTGCCCTTGATCTGTGTGTCCACAATATGATCACTGGATTCATATTGTATGCAATAGTGGTTGAGCTCTGTTGGTGTTAGTTTTTATGCTACTTCTGAGGTGTCCAATAATGGTGGGAAATAAGGAAAAAGGAGATCCACATTGAACACTGGGTGCAGGACAAGGAAAGGAGGAATTTTGAGCTCAAAATAATTATCCCCCATGACCTTGGTGATGGTGTACAGATCATAACGGAGTGGAGAAATCTTCTGATGGGGTCTTGTAAGGCATTCTTTCTGCAAGTGCAACCAAACTTTGTCACCCACTTGAAACTTATGTGGCACCCGATGTTGATCATGGCATTTCTTGTACTTGTCATTGGACTTTTGAAGGATATCCTGAACCTATTGGAGGATGTGTTGGATCCTCTCAATAGACCAGGTGGATTTGTCAGCTTCAGTTGGAGAAGGATATGAGTCAGTCGAGGTGACCACAAGGGGAATTGCAACATCTATGGGACCCAATGGCTTGAATCCCAACCCCACCTGAAAGGGGTTGTGGTCGGTTGAGATATGTAGGGCTCAGTTGTATCTATGTTAGACATTGGGAAGGCTATCATCCCATGTGAAAGGGTGCTTTGAATTATACATACGAAGGATATGCACAATCATTCGATTTACAACCTCAGTTTGGCCATTTGTCTGGGGGTGGAAGGCAGTGGATTTGGTGAGCTTGGTGTCCATTAGTGACCAGAGGCTCGACTCGAATGTGCTGAGAAATCGACTATCCCGGTCTAAGAAAATGGTTTGTGGGATTCCAAAATGTACCCAGACTCATTTAAAGAAGAGCTTGGCAGCGGCCTCTTCTGTGATATTGTTATTGCAGGCAACCATAATCGCCATCTTAGAAAAGTGATCAACAACCACAAAAACATAGTCATTTCCCCGCTTAGTGGATGGGAGGCCTGACATGTAGTCCATTGATATGGATTCCCATGGTCTATCAAGAGTAGGAAGAGGGGTGTACATGCTATGTTTCTTAGTGGTCGGTTTGGCAATAACGCAGGCAGTGCAGGACCTGATATACTTGTTGACCTCCTGTCAAAGTTTCGTCTAGTAGAAATCTTTTTGTAGCATTGCCACTGTCTTTTCGATGTCGAATTGTCCTGCCACCCATCTATAGTGGGATTCCTATATCATCTTCAGTCGCTTGCTTGATGGAAAACATATATGGCCCAGACGACACAACAACCCATCCTGAAGATGGAAATTATCGACAACTGTGTTTTCACCCAGTATTTGGTAGGTGGTGGCGAAGTCCAGGTATGTCTCATAGAGTTGGGGCCATCCAGAGGTCTCATGGTCACAAGAGTCTAACACCATGGTGAGTGCTACAACTGGCAGTATGCTGAGGCAATCAACGATGCGATTGGTGCTTTCTGTTTTATACTTGATGTTGAGATGGAATTTATACAAGTATGTGGACCACTTTTGAAGGAGATCATTCTGCAATTTTCCTTGTGTCTAGATGAACTGCAGTGGCTTATGATCAGTGGGGATTACTGTCATCTTCCCAATAATTTAATGTCTCCACTCGCGACAAGCTTGTACAATGGAGTACATTTCTTTGTCATAAGTAGGGTACTTACATACAACATATGATAGTGTCTTACTATGATAGGCCATGCAGTGGCCGTGCTGAGTGAGAATGGTGACCACAATATAGTCTGAAGCATATGTCTAGATCTCAAAGGGTTGTTTCAGGTCTGGTAGTGAAAATACTAGGGATGATCACAAGTGCATCTTCAAATCATTGAACGCTTGTTGCTGGGAATGGCCCCACACAAATTTTTCCTTACCACCACGCCTGGTTATTTGGCTGAGGGAACATGCAATATGGGAGAATCCCAACACGAACCTATGGTAGAAATTAGCAAGGCCCAAGAAGCTCCAAATATTAATGAGTGTGGTTGGGGCTGGTCAGTCACGGATGAATTGGATCTTGGATGGATCCACATATACGCCATGTTTATCAATGATGTAGCCCAGGTAATGGACCCTATTCATGTCGAAGGATCATTTTTCCAAGTTGGCGTATAGCTTGTGTTGCCGCAGGGTGTGTAGAACCTACTGAATATGCTGCAAGTGTTCGGCCCAAGTATTTTTGCAAATGAGAATGTCAGCCAGATACACCACTACAAAATTATTGGTGAATGGTTGCAGGATATCATCCATCATCCTCATGAAAGTTGTTGGAGCATTTGTCAAACCAAAGGGCATGACCAACCATTCAAAAAGGACTTCCTTTGACTTGAAGGCGATCTTCCATACATATGTCTATTCTATAGGGACCTAGTGGTATCCAGACTTCAGATCAATCTTACTAAAGTATGTGACCCCCATGAGTTGATCAAGGAGGTCGTCGATTTGGGGAATCGGGTACCAGTTTCTGATTGTGATTTTATTCAGAGCCCAGTAATCAATGCAGATTCATCAGGTTCCATCTTTCTTCTGTACCAGGACAATCGGGCTCCCACAAGGTGATGATATGGGACAGATGTTCCCCTTGTGGAGTATTTCTTGGATATGTCACTTGATCACCTCATTCTCTAATAGAGAGCGGCGATAGACTGGCCCATTGGGCAGTGGTGCACCGGGGGTCATATCTATGGGGTTCTTGACTTGGTATTGTATAGGTACCTCGATAGGTAAGGAGAAGATATCCATTTTTTCTTCCACGACCTTATATACTTTCTTTTTTTGTGTGGAGAGGTCGGCCGCAGAGACCCTAGATGTGGTTGTGATATTTCACTTATTCTGAGAGCGAATCATGAAGAAGACAAACTTCCCCATATGAGAGATGACCTTCCTGCATTTCTTAACAGAGATCAAGAAAATAACACTAGGTGGGACTGCCTCGGGTATCCTATACAATTTCTTGTTCAAAGTAATAATAACACTGCGAGGCCTAGACTCATATACAACATGATGTTTTCATAAATAAGGTTGGCCCAAAATAACATCACAAACTTCGAGTGGAGAAATATCACATAATACCTCATCTTTGAAGGGCTTGATGTCGTACAATAGTAGACATTGTTGGCTGACGCAGAGATCGCTTCCTTAGCGGAGCCATCCAATGGTGTAGGGTTTTGGGTGCGGCATTGTCGGAAGGGCCAACCACTTGACGAACTCTGTTGAGATGAGGTTATTCTGGCTACTGCTATCAATGATGAAGTGCACCGGGATGCCTTTTACCCACATCTATGAATGGAAGAGGCACTCTCCTTCTTCTGGCTCGTTTGGTTCACCATGCTGGATCTTGGTGGTAGCAATGGTGGCATTGGGTTCCGCATCAATGATCTATCTTCCCCTTTCTGGTTCTGGCTTAGAGTCAGAACTCACATCTGATTCATAGGCTTTCACTTTGGCCACCAGTGACTGCATTGAGCGACAGTCAACAGTGTTATGCCAAGGGCTCTTATGGAAGTCACACCACTTCCTTGTATATTTCTTTGTCTTTCTGATGTCCTTATTTTATTGCGGCTTGGACTAGTTGTCCTAATAGTATCCATCTTTTATCTGTCCTTTTTTCTATGGGTTGGGGCCACTCTTTCATGGATTTTTTTGCGAGGGGTCCCTAGGCCCAAATTACCGCGTCTTTTGTATGAGCTTCTGCTCGATTTTGACGGCATATTGGTAGGACGCACCCAAGGATGAGATGTCCATAAATTCCATTTCGGTCTGGATGTATCTATGCAGATCATCGTGATACTTGAGCACCTATGTCACTCTGAATATTTGATACCCATCTTGGTGCGCAAGATATGGAAGATATTTGTGAAATCTGGCACTGCTTGGTCTCTTTCTTGCCGTAATGTGGTCCATTTGGTATACAAGTCGTCATAACTTCCGACAGGGTAGTATTTCTCCTTAATAGCAATCATGAAGGATTCCCAAGTGGTCATGACTATAAATAATGAGGGTCCCTCTATTTCCTTTTGCTCACATAAATTTTCCCACCAATATTTGATATGGGGAACGACTTTGAGGAGCACAAAAGTAATATTTTCTCTATTTGAAAAGTTATGGACAGAAAAATACCCTTCTAGTAGATTCAACCACTTGTCTACAAAATTTGCATCTATCTAACCTTCAAATATAGGAATATCAAAATTTATTTGTATCTTGAATTGGGCGGCGCCTCCACTCGAAGAAGATGCGTCGCCTATTGGTAGCCGCTGAAGGATTTGTGCGAAAATATCCATCATCTCGTTCCTTTGTTGTGTGAGGGATTCCTCAATCAATAGTTTGAAATGATCTCCTGTCCCATCATACTTATTTTCTCCTGCCATGAGAGGTCACTTGGGCGTGCGAGAGATTTTTTCCTCAATAGAAACAAGCTCGAGACCCACCTCTTTGTACTCCGACCTCATTGTGGACATGCATTAAGACGACAAGGAGAAGACCACTCTGATACCATTGATACTGATTTTATGAGAAGAACGAAATGAATACAGATTATTAACAGGTGATTAATAAAAAATAACAGAAATAAAGTAAAACTAGTTTTCTATTCAATAAGGAAATAAGATGAAACTGTAAAATGTAGCGGAAACAAGCTTGTTGGAACGGTGGCGGCTTATCTCTGAGAAGAGATGTGACGGTTGTGATCATTCGCCAGAAGATGATTAAAATGAGGCTCTGAAGGCCTTTTTACAATAAACAAGAATGAAAAAAACCCTAGACATCCAAAAACCTAAACCTAGAAGATGAAGCACCAAGAGTCATGTGGACCCCATTTGGGTAAGTTAATACATCAACTTCCCAGGGTCATAACTTTTGCATACTTTCTTTGTTTTAGGCGTATGATAGCCCGTTGGAAAGGTACCGTTGAGGAGATTCATTTTAGGGAAAATATGGAAGGAAATATCATATTTCTCCTCATTTTCCCAAAAAAAACATCATTTAGGGCCTCAAAACAGCTCCGAAAGTGAAAAACTGCTAAAAATAGTAAATAACCAAAATTGCCAGAAAACTGTTTTGAGCTAGTTGGAAAAGGTGGGTGGCCACCAATATCCACCTGGATCAATTCCTCAAGGAGGTATTCCATTACTAGTTTGAGGGAACCCTACATGTATTCCATGATTCTACTGTGTAGACTATAACATAGCCAACCACCACTAGGTTGGACACATTACTCGTTATTGAATTTCACCATTCACCATACAATATATACAATTTTTTTAGGTATTTCGTAGATACCAAAACCCTAATCCCTTAATCCGGGATTAATTTAGTAAACTGCTAAACATAGCAAAGTTCGCTAAAAATAGAAAAAACAACCACGCAGTTGTCGAACCTGATGCACCCACACACACACATGCAAAGAATATAACACATATCCAACATTCTCCCACTTGTTGTTTTATTTTGATCTATGGGTCCAAGGTATTATATAGTAAAAAATCCAGGGTAGCAATTCCCATTGTTAATCTACACCAGGAGAACTTTTCTGTGCTCACAAACTTTGTCAATGAATCTGCAACATTCTTCAAAGTGTCAACCTTTTCCAGCAAAACCTTCTTTTCCTCAACCATGTCTCTCACAAAGTGATATTGAACATCAATATTCTTTGTATTCGAATGATAAGGTGGGTTATTTTCCAGGAATATTGCACTCTGACTGTCACAATCTAATCTCATTGCTTGTTGTACCAACCCAATACCTGAACACAATCTTTGTAACCATATTGCTTCCTTGCTTGCATGAGTGGTTGCCATGTATTCAGCTTCTGAAGTTGAGAGTTCCACTACATCCTCTCTTTTTCTCATCCAACTGATTGCTCCTCCAAATACATTAAACACATACCCACTTGTAGATATTCTGCGATCCAGATCTCCATCCCAGCCTGCATCAACAAAGCCATGTATGTCTACCACTCTGTCCAATCCTGGTCTTCCTTGGTAGCAAAATCCATAACTGGTAGTGCCACGAAGATACCTGAATACCCTTTTACTGTTGTCCAATGCTCCTTCTCTGGTTTTGCATTATACCTACTCAAAACTCCCACTACATGTGCAATGGCCGGTCTAGTACAGACAATTGCATACATCAAACTGCCAACTGCACTGGCATATGAAACATGGGACATGTCCTCTTCTTCTTCCTGTGTCTTGGGACATTGATCTGCAGATAACTTTACACTTATAGGAATAGGAACCTTGTCTGGTTTACTTCCATGCATATTAAACCTATGCAATATCGTCTCAACATATTCTCTTTGATTCAACCAGAGTTTCTTGTTTGCATGATCTCTTTTAATCTCCATTCCCAGAATATAGTTAGAAGCACCGAGATCCTTTATGTCAAATTTGGAGGATAGTTGCGATTTCACCTCCTTGATAACATCCATGTTATTTCCTACCAACAACATGTCATCAACATACAACACTACATAAGTGAAGTGATT
>SNQJ01S0023754.1:71969-83847 GCA_010110895.2 Picea sitchensis | reverse complement strand
CAAGCATAGTTTTGTTTAATTTTAAGCTTCTGTAAAAATAAAATCTATCCCATGCATGGTTTTGTTTTGTTTTAAGCTTGCGTAAAAATGAAAACATTAATCCTGAGCTTAGTATTTGTTCTTTCTCATGCTCGTAAATCAATGAGAATGTAACCGAGTAAACTTTTATCACTTTTTCGGACTAGTAAAGGTTATACAAAAAAGGAATCCCCAATGGAGTTGCCAATTTTGTTATTGAACTTATCGGTGAGTGCGGACACAAACCGATCTCCCTAGCTTCACTACGAAACTAGAAAAAAACAAGACAGTACACTAATCTTTCCTTAGATTTCAATTATCAAATGGGAAATGGATCTAAAACATACCTTTTTAAATATCGAAGGTCTGACTTCTCCAATGCAATCCAAACTCCATCATGAGGCTTATGGAGAAATATCTGCAAAGGAACATAAGCCAATGAAGAAAAGAATAGCAAAGCCTACTTGATATGAAACTATGTATGTGATCAAGGAATCATATGGTATGGACAAATAAGATTCATATAGGAAAGAAAAGTGCATCTGTATTAAATAATAGAAAGAGAGATTACAACCAAAGCCTTGATGTCATAAGGTCCCTTCCAACTGTCCCTCCTTTCCCACACACTTCTGCTCCATGAATTCTGAGACTATGGATATGAAAATCACTCACAATCTATATTGACAAATCAAAAATCAAATCCAATCTAACCAAGCTACCAATCTCCAAAAACTCAAACTCAATCCAATATAAGTGCGGATTTGTAAGTGCGGACACCAAAAAATCTCCCTAGCTTCCCTACGAAACTAGAACAAAACAAGACAGTACACTACTCTTTCCTTAGATTTCAATTATCAAATGAGAAATGGATGTAGAACATACCTTTTAAATATCAAAGATCTAACTTCTCCAATGCAATCCAAGCTCCGTCACGAAGCTTTTGGAGAAATATATGCAAAGGAACACAAGACAATGAAGACAAGAATAACAGAGCCTACTGGATATGAAACTATGTATGTGATCAAGGAATCATACAATATGGACAAATAATATAAATATAGGAAAGAAAAGTGTATCTGTATTAAATAATATAAAGAGTGATTACAACCAAAGCCTTGATGTCGTAAGGTCCTTTCAAACTGTCCTTCATTTACCACACACTTCTACTCCAAGAATTCTAAGACTATAGATCTGAAAGTCACTCACAATCTATCTTGACAAAGAAAAACTCAAAGCCACTCTAACCAAGCTAACAATCTCAAGCCAAATTTCCAATCTATCTTTCTCCATGAGAGCACCTCTCATTTTATAAGTTGAAGAGGATAAGGTGAGGAGGTTAGGATGATTCCACTAAATTAGAAAAGTGAGTAAGATCCAAATCGATTAGAGGACACATCACCATAGAAGCTTCTCCTTCTAGAAGCATCGAAAAGATTCTCGTTTTTACCACATACGAAAATCGTCACACCCCTAGAACTGAGCATAGTGCGATGACATCGCAAGATAGGTTTAATATAACATGCGACTATCTGGGATCGTAGCACCTCTATAACTGGATAGGGTGTGACGATCCTCCTTATTAGGGTTTTTACAAATGAAAATATGATTTCATCTCTCAGGAAAAGTTCTTCTCCCTTCTTTTCTCAGGAATTCAGGCCACTGATACCTCTGAAGACAACATATAGGTTTACATCATTAATGGTCATAGGGATGAAGAAAATAATGTGTAACAATGATCCCAGAGAAGGTGAGCTCGGTAGTTTTTTCACGTTTAGAGAGTCTAAAAAAATGTAAAAGAAGACTCCAGGGAGTACCTTTTTTAGAGATAGTCTATTCGGCTCGAAAAAGAGTTTAACTTGCACCAAAAAGACTTCTATTCAAAACCATTTTAATGAGTGTGACAAAGACAAGATAACTCGACAATATTTTCAATTTTAAGGATTCTAAAAAGAGATTAACTACTGACTCACAACCCTTTTCTATATTTAGTATCCTTAGCCTGAAAAGGTATAAAATTTACTGAGGAGAACTCTCTCGGTGAGACAAATCTCCTGAGGCGTACCTCTTTCCGCTTTAATATACAAGATAGAAAAAGGGGTAAACTCATACCAGTAGATGTTCTTCTGGACCAATTTAACGAGTCTAAAGGAACAAGGTCACTTGGCGATCTTTTCAATTCTAGGGTGTCTGAAAAGAGCTTAATTATGGACTCCATGGGGGTTCCTTTTTCGTAAGTAATCTCCAAGGCACGAAAAAGGTGATAATCCAAAACCAAGGAGAATGTTCCTTTTTCAAAGATTTAGTCCCTCAGGCCTGAAAAAGGGTTAAACTTACTCTTGAGAATACTCTTCTAGTGAACCGAAGTTCCTAAAGCATACCTTTATTCGTGAAATTGATTGTCCGGATCGAAAAAGGGGTAAACTACCGCTAGATAGATGTGCCTTCAAATATGAGTTTGGTGAGCGTGAAGGGAAACAATATCGCTCAGAAATATTTTCATTTAGAGAGTTTGAAAAGGGATTAAAGAAGACTCCAGGGGGTTACTTTTCTCAGTTAATGTAGACAATATTGAAAAACATAAATATAGTCACGTTGGATGTTGCTTTCGAATTTTAAAGAAAGCTTGAAAGACAACAAAGCATGCTCATTTGGGAGTCCCGAGGGTAAGGCCAAGAATGATGGCGCATCATAAAAATGAGGCTCAATCTTGTAATCATGACACGACTAACAAGGAATCCTGAGCCTATAGTCATTAATGACAGCAAGGATGCCAAAATGAAACAAGGATCTACCTAGGGCATCCATGTACAGGTAGGCTCTACCACCTAATTACAACACTTCTAGAGCAGCAATGAAGGTTCTGTGTCATACCTTGGTGGGGTTGATCCTATGGCAAAGCAGAAAATACAACGTGATGCAGAAAGTGGAGATGAAATCCTAACTTATATGCAAAAAGTCGAAAAAAACGACCTTTACCAAAGGATACTAAAAAGTGACCCATCCCCCAAAAGTTACCAAACCAAAAGGAAAAGTGTACTGGAACTTTCAATAAGAAAATCAAAATAGGAATCAAGTGATTTACCAAGCCAAGAAAAATGACAAAGGGGATCAAAAAGAAGCAAAAAGGGCCAAAAAATTCTATAAATAGAAGCTGACAACTCATTTTCACCATTGCAATTCAAAAATTAACCGAAAGGAGAAAAATCCCCTTTGCTAAAAGAGTTGATTTAGGAATCTTCAGTGGACAAAAAGAACTTTCCCTTGGACCAAGTAAGTACAAAATCATCCCTCTTGCATTTCCATACTTCAATTTTTCATTTATTTTGGTTTTTGACGAGGTGCGCTCTCCTAAAAAGAGCGGCCTTGCATGTACACAGAATGTCCAAGGACATCCCTCATATGTACTCAAGAAGAAAAAAATCTTCCCTCGTACATACATGACTATGGTCAATGCAGCTCGCATACACCTTGGAAAGCTTGGAAAAAATAAAATGCAAGAGCTAACTCCCTCCATTTTTTCCTTGAAACATGATGTATGTCCACTGGAGGGAGAGGGAACACGAGGATATTGACATTTTGGTCGAAGAAGACCCTGCAGCCATTATCACACTGAAATGGTGTGGGTTATGGAAGTTCTTCCAGTGTCCATTTATGAGGGCACAACCCAGGTTACTTAATGCCCTTGTTTATTATTGGCATCTGGATGTAGAGGAATTTATGCTAGAGGGTCAGTCATTGACTCCAATGACGGAGAACATTTACTTCCTGACTAGCCTCTCGAGGAGAGGGGAACCAGTCAATCTATAGAAATTTACCCCTAGGCCTTTCAACATTGAAGACTAAGTCTGTATGTACTATGAGGCCGGTACTGAGAAGGTAGGTTCTTAGGTGTCGATGCACAAGATCACTAGTTTGAATCTGCGAGTGATCTTGGGTAGATTATTGGATCTGCGGCCCTACACTAGGCTTCCCAAGAACACATGCACTGTGCCATTCAATATTAAGAGGAACACATTTTTGACTGGAGCAAGACCATGCTTATGTGCATGAAGAGACAGTTGACAGAGTGTCGGAAACATACCAGTAAAAACTTTGGGTTTGGCACTATCTTATGTTCCTTCTTCTTCGAGAGGGTTCCCAGTATTAGAACTAGAGATATGGTATGGGGGCATGTGGCCTCCTTCCCAGCAGTATGCATATGGGTAGCCTTGCTGCCATGACAGAGGGAGGGAGGACCATAAAGGCCTTTGATGACAAGTTCTTTGACTAGTTGGAATGACACATTTCGGCGATTGAGGACTACCCCTACAATGGTATAATATTTTCCAGGGATCCAGACATGCCCATGCCTCTCGGAGAGGATCGAGGAGAGCTGGGTAACATATTTTTAATGTTATTTATTTTTTAATTATTTTTTTATATATCATTTTTATGTGTGTATGGAGTATTGACTCTTGTGTATATGTTTTGTATAGATGTGGGACCAGTGTTCCCAATAGACCTCATGAGGACTCGGCGATGTCCTCGACCAGAGGCAGGACCAACAACAACCGGTGGACCGATAGCCATAGGGGGACCTCCAACCGGAGAGGCTGAGAGTTTTGAGATGAGTGGAGCACAAACTCGCTGTGCTCACTCGCACAGTACCCATGGCCAAGATCGAGGATCTCCCTCCTTCCATGCAACCTCATGTAGTGGAGGTGCCACGGACGTGGGTCCAGCTTTTTGGCCATTTGGCCAACATCGTCGTGCATTATGGTAGGGCCAATAGGCCCCGTTCTCATATAGGATAGACTTTTGATGTGCCGAGGACACCTCTTGTACATGTATTTTTTGAGGGCATAAGCCTAGTGATGTATATTGAACATTATTTTTGAGGCCCTCGTGCCCACCTAGGTACTCATGACACTTTTTGATATATATATATATATATATATATATACATCTTTCCTATCTTATGGACTACATCTTTTACAAATGTATGTACATGTGTATGTGTGTGCTTTTCTTTTATGTGTGTGCAATATGCCAATCTAAGATTTGATTATCTAGAGTATCTGTCATGTGATTAAATATCCTAGGAACATGGATATACATAATCTAATCGAAAAAACGTTCTAAGAGACGTAACCTAAGTAAACATCGGTGCAGAGTGGGATCATAAACGTGATAAACTCCATTTAGTTGGGACACAACCAATTGAGAATCTAGGTAGACTCGGAGGTGAGAAATTCCATGTGACAGAGCATCATGAAACAATTCTATCACTGCACCGTATTCGACAACATTGTTTGTAGCTCCACCTAGAAAAATACCTTCTGAAGATAGCAACTGGCCTCTAGGTGTGAAAAATCACCCAAGCTGTGGAAGCAATCCTCTGAGTGTGTCGTCTAGCGCCGTCTGTGAACCCAAAATACACCTCTGATTCATTTGGCATCTGCCACAGTGAAAAAAGAAGACATAAATATTTACATGCCCACAAAAAAAAAAGTTAAAAACTATATAAGAAGCTATACATATGTACAAGAAGTCACCAAGGTGACCAACCTACGAGTAATAAATATTTCATAATAAATGGTTTGAACCACATGGGTTTGAACTTGCCTGCCCCTAGGGGATCTTTGTCTTGATCATAGACCAGGACAACATCACCTTCGAAAAAAATTCGAGGAAGAAAAGACCAATCATACTGACACTTGACTCATTGCTTATGAGCCTCATTGGCTGAGGATGCATCACGACACTTCTCACCGAGCTTCTCGAGATATACTAGGCATTCCTCAAGCGGTGAAGTGTCTGGCAGTAATTCGACTGTGAACTTTAAATAAGGAATCTGACACTCTATAGGTAAAATTGCTTCCAACCTATATACGAGTTGAAAAGGTGAGAAAATGGTGGCAGTCTTCATAGACGTTTGGTAGGCCCACAATGTTAAGTACAACATCAACTGCCAATTTGACTTGGCAGAATTGATCATCTACTGAAGAATATTCTTGAGAGACTTATTCACCGATTCAACTTGACCGTTCACTTGTGGGTAATAAGGTGATAAATTTTCTTTCCTAAACCCAAGCTTTGACGTTAACTCAGTCATCATTTTGTTTTGGAAGTGACTATCATGGTCAGTGACAATATCCTTCGGGATGCCAAACCTTGCTACTATCTGATTAACAATGAAAAGAGTCGTTGTTTCGCCATCATTGTTAAATGTTGGCATAGCTTTGACCCACTTTGTGAAGTAGTCTACAACTACGATGATGTAACGATGCCCCCTGGCTAAGGCTAGGTGACATGTATTGAAGTCAATCCCCCACTTGGTGAAAGGACCAACATCAATGATAGGAAAAATGGGAGCAAGATGTGCCCGCATCTTCCGACAAAATATCTGACATGGGTGGCACTCCTTGACCGCCTCAATGCAATCCTTGATTAACGAGGGCCATAAGTAACCTGTACATAGAATCTTTTGTGTTGTTTCCAACCAAGAAAAATGACCACCACATGGTCCAGTGTGACAGTCGTTCAAAATGAGCTTTGCCTCCTCATGGATAAGGCATCAACGAAGAATGCAATCCACGCCTCGACAACTGTTTGTGTATAAATATGTTCAATAGATTATACTCATTTATATGTCAATCCGAGATTCATAATCAAAAGAGTTGTTACACTATATGTGCCGAGAACAGGTAACCTACCTATGTCTGTTGTATCTAGCTTAAGCAGGAAATAATTAATAACATAATACTCTATTTCTAAGATTTTTGAATGCTTCACACAACTTTAAACTTAGAAGAGAAGACTGATAGTAAAACTTCTTAAGAAAACCGTTAATCAAAAGGTCCTTTTCTTAGGTGACAAGTCTGTTCATTCCATGATTATGAATTAGAGAGATGAACTTAAGATCTTGTTTCCTATAGCAATCAAAAACAATGATTAACAATCAACTCCAGTCACTCTTGAAACACAAATCAACTCTAACTCTGTTCTATTCAAGCAAACCTTCTTTAGCATAGGGAACAGTCAACATGACTGAGAGACTTCATTATGGAACATAAAAATAAGAGATAAAGTCCTCTGGTTCCTGTACCTACTGAGAACACTACAATCACAAACACAAAATAACATTTTCTTAACAATCCCACACATCAAACAATTAAATGTCGACCTGCAATATTAGAAAAAGAAACTATCTATTTGGTCTAGTATCTGATTACTCACACCAATTTAGAAAGATTTGATTTTATGTTGAACTTTTAAAATGTATATGAAATCATTTACAACACAACACTATTAAATACTCACACAATCACACAAATCATATACAGGGATGTTTACCTTGGTTGGGGCAGTGGGCCCTTGTCGAACCAACAAGGTACCTCTAAAAAGATAACAGACTAGAACGTTCTAATCATACTCAGGAATTGCACAATAGATCATTTGTATTTCTTCAAATGGTAAATTGAATCAATAGTTCATCATATCATACATAAAAAACAATGTGTATCATCTAGTTCTTACTACTTGCTTCATTACATCCATCCTATTCTATCGCCTATACAACATCCCTTATAAAGAAGGTGAGACGATACTATCAAGATCTAAGGATAAGTATCAAATAGTTTTTAAAATATTACAATTGGTATTTCACATCGAATCTCTAGGGATGGACTTCATCCTCATGACACAAAGTGCATGAGTGATGAAGTCTATCATGATCTTGAAAACTGATTTAGAGACTTCGATCCAATAGACTTCTTGGAATCTCCATCAACATACTCATTCAACAGGTGAATTATGGAAACATGGGTTTGGTACCAGAATACACACAGTCGCAAATCTGAGTACTGGATTAGGTGCATGGGTAGTACTGGAATGGGCATAAGACTTGGTACCAGAATGTCACATAGTGTGTAGGTACTGGAATGGATGTTGAGTTATGCTAGTAACAGATGCCATGTTGTACAAGTACTAGAATAACGTTGAGTAGATAGTATCAGAATAGGTGGAGCTTTGGGTACCAGAATAGACTTGATACTAGATCAAAACTGCTTAGGATTCAAATGATTAGGATCATACAAAATCAAACATTTAATAGAAATAACTCAATAAAACTAAACAAATCATGCCTTAATCATAAGTTACCTCTTTATGTACATGAACAAGGTCATCAGGTGTATTTATGTAGGAAACAATCAAGTATATACTCATAACATAGGCAAAATAGTGTCTGATAGAGGGTAATATAGGGCATTAGAAGTGTCAAATGGAGACTCAACATTCTCCCCATGCTAAATTCATTGCATGTCCTCATGCAACAACATCAAAACTGGTACTCAAAAACATTCTGGAAAATTAAACCATTCTTCGTCATTTCTCTGGCTGTTGGATGTTAAAACCAGAAGCTTTGCTCCTTAGTTCCTTCTTAATTACTCTAGTGTATTGGATTAATCGTAAGACTTTGTTGAGTTTAGAAGAGACCTCTGCATTCTGTTCTTTTAATTGTGCATTCTCTGCCTTGATGTGCCTATCCAATACTTGGTACTCTGCAACTTCTTGTTTCATCTTCCCAGTCTTTACTATCAATTGTTGTTTGCTCATAGATTTTTCTGAACTAGATGTGGTTTCTTTCTTAGTCACCCCCTCTCAAGCTTCCTTTTCCTTTCTCATACCCCTCAAAGTTTCTCTCACCAACCCCTCTGTCTCACAAATTGTATTTCCATAGCCACTTCCTTTTTCTGGGGAATTCGGGATATCAATGCGTTCTCCTTGAAGAGAAGGCATAGGTGTAACTATTGTCTACTTGGCCATGCTTCTGGTGGTCCTTTGTGTGGGAGGCGAGACTCCTTTAGATTTTCTGATAGGGGTGGAAGTCTCCTCAAAAAACTTCCTCTTCTTCATCTTAATAGAAGTTGTAGGCCTGGACACTTGTTCCTCTTGTGTTGATTTGATATTTATCTTGAAGGACCAAAGTGTGGGTTTTGGAGTCTTCCCCTACTAATCAAACCTTATTTCTATCCTAGAATATTGAGGTGTAGGTTCGGAAATTTTATTATTTCGTGCCTTCCCCATTTTGCTTTCCTTTGTTTCCACTTGTCATCTTAGGAGTTTCTTCTAACTCACTAATCGATTTTTGAGGAGACACAGTAACTACCTCTGGGGTCTTTTCCAACTCCTTAACTGATTCTTGAGGGGGTTCAACAGTTGCCTCAGGGATATCATGTGAAATATCCTATTGATCTATCTTCTTCTTCTTTCGTTTCTTACTCTGTGACAATTGATCTTTAGGACTCAATATTGAGATAGGTACTTTAGACTGGGCAGGCTTCTCCTTCTCAGATGTTGTGGCCCCTTCTAGGATTTGTTCTTCTGGCACACTCACTTTTTGACCCTTTTTCTTGCTTTGCATGTTGAGGTCACGGGTCTTCTCCAATTGGCTGGTTGGTTCTGGTGATAAATCAATGGTTGCTTCAGGGGCACTATCTGATCGTTCCCCTAGCCCAAAGTCTTTCTTCTATATTTTAGCTTCCGGAATCGAGATATGACTTATTTTCTGAGATTGGGTGGCTTTCTTCTTTATGGATGTAGCAGGCTCCCCTACAACAGAATTTTCTTTCTCCAATCCCTTAATAGGTTGGAATGAGCTAGGTGTAACAGTGCCTTATTTACCCCCCAATGCCTTCCTTCTGTCTTTCTTTGTCTTCCTGCTTGACCCCTCACTATGTATTCCTGCTTCCTGTTCCTCTACAAATTTAAACATTCTTTCCTGAGAAAAATTTTGTTGGAGTAGTTTCTTCCAACTACCACCTTGTGTCCTCAAGACATGGAAAACCAAAATTTTTATTAAGCCATGGTGATGAAGGCTATTTTTCAGGTTTCTTGGAAGCTGATTTCACGCCTCTCACCATCTTATTTAAACTCATCCATAGGAAGTGAGGAAAATCAATTTGTGGCCCTCCTTCAAAATGTGATAAAAGTGTCAAATGATAAATGAAGGTTACTGCATACCTCCCTTCAAAAGTGAGAAATCTCTACAACCTCATGAGCATCATCCAATATTCCTCTTTTATGTAGCTTTGAGGAATTCCCTTAGTCCAATCGAGGTCTTGATGTTCTGGCTTGAGAAAATTTTGACAAAGCTTCCTGTCAACGATCACCCTCTTGAAGTATTTTTCTCCAGCCAAGGGGCGGCATGTAGCTTTTGCTATGGTAGCCTCCGTAATTGTCAACTTCATATCTCCAAACTGCATAATTTCTCCATCATATGTCTGTGTAAAAGAAAGAGAGACTCCTTCATGATGGCCTTTAAACTTTTCCAAAAAGGGGACCCAACCGACCTATTCATATTTTTCCCTACAAGCTTGATATTTTGTTGTTTCCCTGTATAATTGAAATATGGGCTCATGCCCCTCAACCCCCATGATATCTTAAAATGATTCTTTAGGGTGTATGAGTCACAGACAGAGGATCAGGGGTTTAGTACTAGATCGACACAGACCGTGATGTAGTACTGGATCAACGCAGATCGTGATGGAGTACCAGATCAATGCAAATCGTGATGGAGTACCAGAAGGGGATAAATAAGAAAAAGATACGAAGGCACGGGATCACAATGTGACTACAGGTGGTGTGACAGTGAAATGGTAACTAAGGCTCATCTGGATGGCAGAGTCATCTGGAGGAGCGTTTATAAATGGAGATTTAGTTTACAACGGTCACATAGACAATAATGATGACACGGTAAGACAGGTCGAATCCATTAACAA
This sequence comes from Picea sitchensis, assembly GCA_010110895.2. NCBI lineage: Eukaryota > Viridiplantae > Streptophyta > Pinopsida > Pinales > Pinaceae > Picea > Picea sitchensis. The sequence continues at coordinate 73,066 of SNQJ01S0023754.1, read as the reverse complement.
CTTATAGAATCATAGGAGAGTTGGTGTTAGACCATATTCATGGAAGTGTTAGATAATGATGACACAGGATGTGGTCATTATGATCAGGACTCACTAGTGTGAAATTGGCTGACGTCATCAGGATCATTGTTCGATATGCATAAAGATGTGGCTTGAGTCATTCATATGGCATGATAGTGAATCATGGGATCATGAGTTTTCTTTACCAGATAGAAAGAAATGCATGAATTTTATCTTGTGAGAGACACAATGACCTCGTACTCTCAACATTTTGGGAAATAGGGACATTTTATTCATACAAAAATGTAGACGAGGATTTTACAGAAGTTCGTGGTAGGGAGTGTGTCATGATTCGAGAGTAACCATATGTTTAATGCATAATTAGTCCAATTTGTTTAATAAAATGAAAATGTTGAATCTGTATGTCCTAGTACTAAAATCAAGCAACAAAAAATGAAAATATGATTAGAGCTACCAGTCACCTTAATACCAGTACCAGATCACCTGAGTGCAGATTTATGGTTGGTACCGGAATAGTGCAGGGTTCCTTCTTCAGTACTGGATGAACGCGGAGATTGTTTGCACCCAATTAGTCACTTGGTGAGAAAATAAAGGGTGCTTACATGCCCAGTTGGGTCTTGCTAGGCATGACAGCTGTAGAGGAAAGAGTTAGAAAAAGAACAACAAAACTATAAGCAAGAAATAAATTAAAACAAACTAAAACTATGAGCATATGGAAAAAGAAATAACAAAGACAACAAGACCAATATCACCAATGTTTTTGAGCTGGTCTATTGATGAAATCCAAAGCACAATGAAGAAAGGGAACTGTGGTTCCTTCTTCCTCCAAAGGAAGGCTCTTGAGGCCCTCACAAGCTTGCTCTCCTTACAATAAGAAAATGAGAATGATGGTGAAATAACTCCAAGCATACCCACTCAAGAGAGAGGTGGATAGCTCTATGAAATGATGCCTATGTGTTATTGTCAAAGAATGAGTCCTTAACAATCTTAGCAGCATAACAATACATGAAATTCCTTGAGAAAATGATGTTTCTTCATGGCTTTTTATAGCATGGCATTGGGTGATTATGTAACTC
>SNQJ01S0023754.1:31117-64896 GCA_010110895.2 Picea sitchensis | reverse complement strand
CATCCCTATGACCGTTAATGATGTAAACCTATCTATTGTATTCAGAGGGATTAATGGTCTAAATTCCTAAGGAAAGAAGGGAGAATAAATTTTCCTTAGATATGAAATCATATTTTCCTTTGTAAAAAACCTAATAAGGAGGATTGTCGCACCCTATCCATTTCTAGAGGTATGGCGATCCCAGATCATCACATGTTGTACTAAACCTGACCTGCAACATCATCACACTCTGCTCAGTTCTAGGGGTGCGACGATTTTTGTACATGGGAAAAATGAGCATCTTCTCGATGCTTCTAGAAGGAGAAGCTTCTATGGTAAAGGTGGCCTACGATCGGTTTAGATCTTACTCACTTTTGTGATTTAGTGGGATCATCCTAACCTCCTCACCTTATCCTGTTCAGCTTATAAAAGGAGAGGATCTCTCATGGAGAATGTTAGATTGGAAATTTGGCTTGATATTGTTAGCTTGGTTAGAGTGGCTTTAAGTTTTGCTTTGTCAAGATATATTGTGAGTGACTTTCATATCTATAGTCTCATAATTCTTGGAGTAGAAGTGTGTGGAAAATGAGGGACAGTTGGAAGGGACCTTACAACATCAAGGCTTTGGTTGTAATATCTCTTTCTATTATTTAATACAGATGCGCTTTTCTTTCCTATATGAATATTATTTGTCCATATTGTATGATTCCTTGATCACATACATAGTTTCATATCAAGTAGGCTCTATTATTCTTGTCTTCATTGGCTTGTGTTCCTTTGCAGAAATTTCTCCATAAGCATCGCGACAGAGCTTGGATTGCATTGGAGAATTCAGATCTTATATATTTAAAAGGTATGTTCTATATCCATTTCGCATTTGATAATTGAAATCTAAGGAAAGAGTAGTCTACTGTATTTTTTTTATTTTAGTTTCGTAGTGAAGCTAGGGAGACTTTCTTGTGTTTGCACTTACCGATCAGTCTGATAACACTCGTTGAAATTATATGGAAGGGGTCTCATTGTGTCTTTATTTATCACATTTTCATCTCTGCATATTTGGCCTAATGTCATCTCCATGTTTCTCTCAACTGAACCTTTGAAGCATGCCTTATACACAAGCCTTGTCGCATTTCTTGCCTCTGCGACCTGACACCTTGACCCATGGAGGAATTTTCCCCGAGTGTCCTTTTCCTGCACATGTCTCCTTGATCTGAGCATTAGTATGTTCCTTGTGCTTGTAAATAGTATTCTTTCCTACGACACTCATTCCTCCTTTGTAACATAGCATTCTTTTATTCTTTTTCAAGCACTTTAAAAAATTGAAAAAGACAAAAAAATCAAATATTCCAAAAAGAGGGGATGGGAAATATGCATTCTTTTTTTAGTAGAATAGAGAGTTTCCCTTAGACAAAGCACATCCTTCCATTTGTTCATCAAACATTGGGATCTAGTATGACCTTAGGAATCTTTTCTCGCTACATAGAGCTATGTCCTCCTCTATTTGGTTACTCTTCCAAACACATGGAGAGTTTGCATTGCCTCCTGCGTCATGAACTTATGTCAATGCCATCTTGTCTAATTCTCATAATGTTTTGTGATTTTGTCCAAGGGAAGTTTCACTCAACCTGAATCAGTATTTCTGCAGTTTTTCTCTTGACCTTCATGAGTCATCTATCCCAAGAGTCCATTCAAGTTCATATTCGAAATCGACAAATTTTTCTACCTGATTATCGAGATCCTCATGTATTTTCTCGACGAGTTGTTGAAGACCTCAGAGTAGTGAGTTACACACTCCCATTATACTCCTACTTGAGTTTTGAATATCTTGAAGTTGTTGCTCAAGCTATGAAGACCTCATCTCCAACCATCATGCATCACTAGCTTCTTGAAGATGGATACTATATTTGTATATCTTCGATTGATTTTGAGATATATATCCATTGTGTATTGCTCGTGGATACACTTTATATAGTTATATGACATGTATATGTAGTGTATTTGATTGGAAACCATGATTTAGTTTATCCCAAGCATGGGTATGCCCACCTCAAAGAGACAATTGTTGTTTTGCAGATGGCACCTCCCGAACTCTAGTCTTGGGCTCACTCGACCTCATACATTGGTGAAGATATTGTAATTCATTTCGGCCATTGGTTTCTCTTATGAACTCACACATTAGGGGGCATATGTTATAGCCCTAAAATTCGTTACTCCTGTATACATGGCCTTGGCCCTCTTACTTGCATGTTTTTCCAAAGCACTGTTGAGAAGATCTTCTTAAAAACCACTTTTTCAAATATGTACGTGGGCTGCGCCATTACACCACACATACATATGCTTGCTAAACCACTACAACTCACATACATACACTTGTTTCACCACTACAACCCACGTATGCTTGCAAAAGTTGCAAAAATTAAAAAGCTGCAAGGAATTCGTTGAAATCCATGGGATATTGGAAGTTTCCCAACTAATCCACCTACTATATCCCATCACCCAACCGAATAACCATCCTTTTGTCATATAAAAGGAGGTGTTGGGGTATCATTTCAAATATAAGCATAAGAACAATGAAACTCTTCCTATTTTCACTTCCCCTCCTTGCCCAAGATTTTGCCTCTTTTTGTGAGAAATTTCCTTAGCATTTCCCCATTCATCCTTTTCTCTTTTCATTCAATCCATTCCCTTCCATAAAGGTGACTAGAAGATTGAGAGAAGAGGTCCATTCAAGGTGCACTTGGAGCATAGTAAAGTTGAGCTCGGACTAGGTTCCCGGAATGGTGGCCGACTCAAATTGTAAGGCATATTATTTGTATGATGAATAAAATTGTTGGATTTTCATGTCCCAAATAATCGTGTTTAATGTATCTTCATTGATATATATTTAACATTTAATACCTAACCCTAACTCATGAATAGAATAACATGCTTGTAGTTTATTTTTTTCCTATCTTTGGATGCATGTTAGCCTTGGCAGGAGATGTGCAGTTAGTGGAACTTTCAAGCTTGAGGAGATCATCACTGGACGCAGGGATCAAAGGTATAGTTAACCGATCTCTTCTATTATTGCTTTTTTTTGTTTGTTTCGAGATGTTTAGGGTACAGTAAGATCAACTATATTTTAGACGATCATTTTCTTTGTTTGCATTTTAAACCCTGATGCAGTTAAAGGGGGGGTTTTCCCACTAGCAACTGGTAGGAGGCTCAACCAATGTGATTGAACCGATGCTCAGGGTGGAGTGGATTCTCCAAGGAGCTTAGGGTTCTGGATATCTATTAGGAGAAGATCTTCTAGTTCGAGTTTTGTGCAAGTGTTGAGGAGAGCTCCAGGTTCAGAGGGAGCTCCTAATGAGCACAGTGTGATAGAACCAGATGATAGTGATGGCAGTGAGTACTTCCCTCGCTAAGAGGGAGTATTATATTTTTATCTCGGGAGGTACTCCACATGTTTTATCTTGTATGCAGATGTAACCTTATGTTGACACTACTAGGCACTTAACTTTGTAATGGGTTTTTATAAAGTTGTGACCCTGAACTTTGCAATGGTTTTTATAAAGTTGTGATGTGCTAACTTTGCCAAAGTGACTCTTTACCTAGCTAAAATTCTTCTAATATTGTAAAGTGAATTTATTCTCACAAAGCGCACTAAGGGCTGGTGCACTTATGTAATAAAGTGAAATGTACTTTAATATTTTAAGTGATTTATTTTGAAGGGAACGAATCATGGCCCTTGATCTTGTAAAGGGAAGATTAGATCTTGGCCATTGGATTTAGGGTTGGGGAAGGTGAAAAGACACTCTGGAGGTACAAAGTCATCTTCAGAGTTTATAAAATAATGCATTGATTAGTGTGCAAGACACATTGAGGAGGAGATTGAGAGAAATTTTCTGAGTAAGATTGAGAGAGGAAAGAGGGTAGCAAAGAGGGCACATTTCCCAAGAGAGATTGGGCACAAATCCCAAGAGAGTTTTTTTTTTTGAGTGTTGTAATTTACTACTGTGAGGGAGGCCATACTGTACAGATCCATACAGTTTATACAATAGAAAAGAGGGCATGGATATCGAGGCAAGTGTTGGCATGAAAATCAAGGAATATTTGGATTTTTTTGTTGAAGGACAATCAGTATAGCAGCAGTTTGGCTCTGTTTTCAAGGTGCTATTTGTTTTGGGTGGGGCACACAACAATATGAACTTGGCACAGAAATCAAGGTAGAAATTTTTGGGATAATTTTTGGTGTTGTGAGGTATTTTTCTCTTGGCATGAATTTGTATTGTTGCTACTGATATGTACTTTCCTGAAGCTAAATAATAATCTCTCTCTCTCTCTCTCTCTCTCTCTCTCTCTCTCTCATTAGGTTTCCCCACATTGGGGTTTTCCCTAGCATTTTCCTAAATTTCTGAGTTATTCATAGTTGATTGAATGTTGTTCATTATGTTTATTCCACTGCTAAATTGCTTAGAAATGTGTATTTCTACTTATGGTAATTTCTAAATGTGTATTTAGACATTTCAGATTTCATACAAGACAGTTATCTCTAGGTTTCTAAGTGTACGACATAATTATTAGCTTGTTGATTTTTGTCATTAAATTTCTACATACACCCCCTTTTCTAAGGGATTTACCTCATATACCTAACTTCACCACATACAAATCACGTATCTATGTGACATTTATTCAGACAAACTGTGTATATACATGATTGTTCCCATATGAGCCCATGTATGCCTCAAAAAATGTAAGGCTTGAGCCTGTTTCTAGCAGGAAAATCCCCCTATTACTATACCAGGTCAAAGATATAGGAAGAGCACTAATCTCCCTTAAAAGACAATCCTATTTCTAAACTACCCCAAACTATCTGAACAGAAAGACAAAAAGAGAAGAAGGAAGATAAGTAAATGTACCTGTGGTCCTACGTCTGATGTAGACTTCCTTCAACCTTGTAGCTTCCTTAGATGTGGGTCTCCTCCCAAAGATGACCTGCAAGAACACTTATTCATACAATGCCACAAAGATACAACCTCTAATTATTGATGCTCATATTAAGATATAAACATAGATACATTAATCAATAAATATATCAACACACAATATATTGGGACAGGAAAAGGATTATTTTATTCAAACTGAAGATTAAAATGTTACAACCTTCATGTAGACAATGCTCCATGAACCTGGTCCAGGCTCCTCTTACTGTTGCTCCAAGTGAATAATTCAATACTTGCCTCTCACAATCAACTGATCTCCTTAGGAAAATGGAAGGGATTGCATAAGAGAAAGGGATTGAGAGGGAATGTTGAGGCCAAATCATAGAAAGGGATGCAAAAATTGGGCAATGAGGGGAAGGGAATTTGGCAGAGTTTATCTATTCTAATGCTTGATGATGTAATGGGACCCCAATACCTCCTTTTATATGACAAAAGGATAGTTATTCGGTTTGGGGACAGGCTACAATGGGTAAAATGGTTGGGAAACCTCCAATAGCCTGTAAATTCTACCGAATTCATTACAACGTTTTAATGTTTGCAACTTCTAGAGGTAAATGTTGGTTGTTTATTATGTAGCTATCATATGTACGCAAGATGTTTATTATGCAGAAATCATGTGTATGTGGGAAGTAGTGCAGTAGGGCACGTACATGCTCCAAAAAATGGTTTTTTAAGAGAGAGTCTTAGTAGTAATTTGGAAAATTGTGCAAGTGGAAGGGCCAATGCCATATATGCATAAGTAGGAAATTTTTGGGCTATAAAATATGTCCCCTAATGTGTGAGGCCAGAAGAGCAACTAATGGCCAAAATACATTACAATATCTTTACCAGCATGGAGTGGAGTGAACCCGAGACCAGAGTTCGGGAGGTGCCATATGAAAAACAATAATAATCTCTCCAAGGTGGGCATACCCATGCTCGATATGAACTAATCATGGCTACCAATCAAATACACTATAGATCCATGTCATATTAATATATAAAGTGTCTCCACGAGTAATACACAATGGATCTACATCTCAAAATCATTTGAAGATATACAAATGCAATATGTATCTTCAAGAAGCTAGTAATGCATGCGGCTGGAGATGACTACTTCATAGCTTGAACAATGACTTCAAGATCTTCAAAACTCATGTAGGAGTACAATGGGAGTGTAAGAATCACTACCCTAAGGTCTTCGACATGCCATCGAAAAAAGACTGGAAGATCCCGATGATCAGACATAGAACTTCATAGACTTTGAATTTGAACTTGACTAGACTCTCGGGATGGAGGAATCATGAAAGTCAAGAGACAAACTGCAGAATGGCTAACTCAGGTTGGATAAAAATTCCCTTTTACAAAAGAACAAAATATGATCAGACTCGGGCAGCGTAATGTTGACATAATTTTCTGATGCAAGAGGCACGACAAACTCTCCATATGTTTGGAAGAGTAACCAAACGGAGGAGGACACAACTCTATGTAGCAGGAACAACTTCCTAATGTCATAATAGATCCCAATGATTTACGAAAAAATAGAAGGATGTCCTTTTTCCAAGGGTGACTATCTTTCTACTGAAAAAATAATTGATATTTCCCATCCCCTCTTTTTGGAATATTTGATTTTTTTGTCTTTTTCAATTTTTAAATGAGCTTGAAAAAAAAAAAATATTGCCACATTACAAAGGAGGAACGAGTGTCGCAGACAAGTAAACTAGTTCCAAGCGCCTGGAACATAGTGATGCTCAAGGCAAGGATACATGTGCAGGAAAAGGACACTTGGGGAAAATTCCTCCATGGATCAAGGTGTCAGATCACAAAGGGAAAAAAGTGCTACAAGGCTTGTGTATAAGGAATGCTTTGAAGGTTCAGTTGAGAGAAACATGGAGCCAACATTAGGCCAAAGACGCAAGGGGGAGACATGAAAATGTGGTAAAACATGACACAACAAGACACCTTGCATGTAAATTTTACGAGCCCAAATAAGGTAAGATCGGTAGTTTTTCACGTTTAAAGAGTCTGAAAAACGTCAAAGGAAGACTCCAAGGAGTACCCTTTTCACAATTAATCAAATTGACTTGAAAAATGGGTTAAAATTGCACCGAAAGTATGTCTCTTCAAAACCATTTTAACGAGTGTGACAAAGACAACATCACTCGGCTATATTTTCATTTTTAAGGAGTCTGAAAAGAGCTTAACTATGGACTCACAACCTATTTCTAGGTTTAGTCTCCTTATCCTGAAAAAGTATAAAATATGACAGAGGAGAACTCTCCCAGCAAGACGAATCTCCCAAGGTGTACCTTTTTCCTGAATAATCTACTCGCTGGAAAAAGGGGTAAACTCATGCCAAGTAGATGTTCTTCTGGACCAATTTAACGAGTATGAAGGAACAAGGTCACTCGACGATATTTTTAATTTTAGGGAGTCTGAAAAGAGATTAACTATGGACTCTGAGGGGGGTTACTTTTCCATAAGTAATGTCCAAGTCTTGAAAAAGAGATAAACCAAAACCAAGGAGGATGTTCCTTTTAAAAAATTCAGTCCCTCAAGCCAGAAAAAGAGTTAAACTTATGCTTGAGAATACTATTCTAGCGAACCGAATTTCCTATAGCATACCTTTAGTCATAAAATTATCCATCTGGACCGAAAAAGGGTTAAACTACCATCAGAGATATGTGCCTTCAAATTAGAGTTTGGAGATCGTGAAGGAAAACAAGATCGCTTGATAATATTTTCATTTTTAGAGAGTCTGAAAAGGGATTAAAGAATACTCCAGTGGGGATTATTTTCTCAAATAATCTAGACGAGATTGAAAAGAATAAATATAGTCTCGTTGGATGTTTCTTTCAAAATTTAAAGCAATCTTGAAAGACAACAAACTGTGCTCATTAGGGAGTCCTATGGGTAAGGCTGAGAATGATGATTAGAGAGAAGAATGAAGATTCAATACATACTCATGGTGGGACTAACAAGGACTCCCAAGCCTATAGATAAACTCACAACATGGACGCCAAAATGTAGTAAAGGATCTACCTAGGGCATCCATGTAGAGGAAGGATCTACCACCTAATTACGACACTTCTAAAGTAGTTGCGATGGTTTTGTGTCACACTTTAGTGGGATCAACACTATGGCAAAGCGGAAAAGACAACGATATGCAGAAATTTGGGAGAGAAAACCTAACCTATATGCAAAAGTTGGAAAAAATGACTTTCACCATGGGATGATGTAAGTGTAACCCATCTCAAAAAATTACCAAAACTGAAAGCACAAGTCCATTAGAATGACCCACATATAACTCAAAAGAGAATTCAAGTAGCCACCAAGTTAGGAAAAGTGAAAAAAGGACCAAATTAGGGAAAAAAGGGCCAAAAAAGTCTATAAATAGAAGTGGGTATCTCATTTTTACCATTGCAATTTGGAAATTAGCAAAAGAAGTAAAAAAACCCTTTGATCAAATCGTGAATTCCAAGAGCTATGATGGATGAAAAACTCTCTTACGTAGACCAAGAAAGTACAAAACACTCCCTCTTGCATTTTAATACTTTACTAATGCATTTAATTTTTGTTTGGGAGTTGCGCACCCTTGTAAAAAGGGCACGTCTATGTGTACGCGAGTTGTCCATGGTCAGCCCGCATGTGTACTCAGGTAGAGTAATAAACAACCTGACTACATACGTGACTTTACTAACTACAACCCACGTACACCTCCTTTTGTATTGAAAAAAAGAAAACACAACTATTAATCTCTCTCCAAATTTTGTGCGTGATTGGATGTATGTTCATTGGAGAGAGAGGGAACATGAGGAGTTGGATGTCTTGTTCGAGGTGGACCATGTGTCCATCACCTCGCTAAAACAATGTGGCTTATGAAAATTTTTCCAGTGTTTGTTCATGAGGGCACAACCAAGGTTTCTCAATTATCTAGTGGAGTATTAGCATCCTGATGCAAAGAATTTCATGTTGGAGGTTCAATGATTGACCCCGACTATAGAGGATATTTACTTCATGACTGACCTCTCTAGAAGAGGGGAACCGGTCAACTTGAGGACCTTTCCTCTGGGGCCGTTCAACATTGAGGACTACATCAACATGTATTTTGAGGTTGTTACTAAGAAAGTAGGTTCTCAAGTGTCGATTCACAAGATCACCAGCCTCTCCCTTCGCATTATTTTTTTCATGATATTGGGGATTACAGGATCCACAACACTCCACCAGGCCTCTCTTGCATAGATGCATTGTGCAGTCCAATGTTTAGAGGCTACCTTGTTTGATTGGAGTACTACCATGCTCGTATGCATGAAGAGACAACCCACAAAGTGTCGTAGGCATACCAACAAGAACTTCAAGTTTCGTACCATTTTATACACCTTTTTCTTTGAGAGGGTGACCAGTATTAGCCCGAAAGAGACAATCCGAGTACATATCGCCTCTTTCTTGACATTGTGCAGGTGGGAAGTTCTGGTACCTAGACAAGGTGGAGGAATGACCCAAGAGGCCTTCGACGATAAATTATTTGACTGATGGGAGAGTCATATTCATGTGATAGAGGAATATCGCTATGTAGGAATAAGATTCCTTAGAGATCCAAACATGCTCATTCCCCCTGGCGAGGAGTGCGGCGAGATAGGTAAAAACAAAACTTTTTAAAGTTATGAAATTTTTAATTTTTAATATATATCCTTTTTATGTGTGTGTCAGAGTACTAACTTAAAAATATGTTATGTATGGATGTGAAACCAGTTCGACTGATAGACTTTGCCAGGACTAGGCGTCGTCCTCAAATAGAGGTAGGACCAGCAGTAGCAAGAGGACCAACAGTTGCAGGAGGACCCCTAGCCAGAGAGGCTGATAGAGTCCTATGACGAGTAGAGAGGAACTTCATTGCTCTCACTCATGTCGTTCCTATGGATGAGATCAAGGATCTTCCCCTGACTATGTAGTCACTTGTAGTAGGGGCACCTCAGACCTGGGTCCAGTTATTCTGGCGTCTTTCAAACATTTTTTTCCACTACAGGAGGGCCAATAGGGCCAGACCTTAGATAGCGTTGGACTAATTATGTCCCAAGGGCACTTTTTGTAATATATTTTTTAGGGCTTAAGCCTAACAATGTATACCGACCACTTTTGAGGCTTTCATGCACTCATGACACAAGTTTTTGGACATATATATATATACATCTTTCTTGTTTTATGGATGACATTTTTACAAATGTATTTACTTGTGTGTGTATATGTTTTACTTTTACATGTGAGCAACATGCCAATCTAAAACTTGATTAGCTAGAGTATCAGTTAAATGATTAAATATCCTAGGAACATGAATATCAGAATATTGTTCTAAGAGACATACCATAAGGAATTGTCGATGAAGAGTGGGATCATAAACGCAGTAAACCCCGTTTAACTGCAACATCACCATTTGAGCATCTAAATAAAACTGAAGGCAAGAGATACCATGTAACAAGGAATCACGCAGTAATTATATCACTGCACTGTAATAGAAAACATTATTGGTTGTGTCACATAAAAAAATACCTCTGGAAGATAGCAACTGGTCACTAGGTGTGAAAATCACCCAAGTTGCGGAAGCAAGCCTCTGAGTGTGTCGGCTAGCGTCGTCCACTAACCCAACGTAAAACTCCGATTCACTTGACATATTCCACAGTGAAAAGAGAACATAAATAACTACACATCCATAAAACGAAAAAACACAGAAATGTATAAAAAACTATACATATATACAAGAAGCCACACCCAGGTGACTAGCCCAAGTGTAGTATTTCTTAAGGTAGAGCCCATTTCTAGGCTCCTCTAAGGCATTCCCTTCAAAATCAACCAAACGGTAAGTACCTTTCTCTAAGACTTGTTTCACGATGAAAGGTCCGAACCACATGGGTTTGAACTTTCCTACCCCCAGGGGATCTTTGTCTTGGTCATAGACTAGGACAAGATTGCCTTCAGATAAAATCCAAGGGTGGACGGACCGATCATATTGAAACTTGACTTTTTTTTTATGAGCCTCATTAGCCGAGGCTACATCCTGATGCTTCTCATCAAGATTCTAGAGATATAGAAGATGTTCTTCAAGTGGTGAAGTGTTGGGAAGTAGTTCCACTACCAACTTCAGAGAAGGGATTTGACACTCAACGGGCAAGACTGCCTCCAGACCGTAAATGAGTTGAAAAGGTGAAAAACTGGTAGAAGTCTTCATAGAAGTTTGATAAGCCTGAAGTGTTGAATATACCATCAAATGCAAATTTGACTTGGCTGAATTGATCGTTCATTGCAGAATAGTTTTGAGAGACTTATTCATATCTTCAACTTGACCATTCACTTGCGGGTAATAGGGAGATGAATGATCATTTTTAAACCCAAGTTTTTATGTTAATTCATTCATCATTTTTTTATGGAAGTGACTGCCATGGTCAGTGACAATATCCTTCAGGATACCAAATCTAGCTATTATCTGATTGAAAACGAAAAAGGGAAGCAATTTCCCCATCATTGTTAAATGTCGACATGGATTCAACCCACTTAGTGAAGTAGTCTACTACTATGATGATATAGAGATACCCCCTGTCAAAAGTCGGGTGACATGTAGTGAAATCAATCCCCCACTTGGTTAAGGGGTCGACGAAAATAACCGGGAATATAGGATCTGGGTGTGCCCATATCTTCTAACAGAAGATCTAGCACGAGTGACACTTTTTTACCACCTCAACACAATCCTTGATTAACAAGGGCCAAAAGTATCCTTCACATAGAATATTTTGGGCTATTTCCAACCCAAACAGATGACCACCAAATTCTCCAGTGTGACAATCATTCAAAATGAGTTATGCTTCTTCGTGAGTAAGACATCATCGAAGAATGCAATCTACCCCTTGACAATACAAAGTGTCATCAAGGATGAGATAGTTGTGTTCTTGGTGTCGTATTCATCGACACTCATCATGAGAATCAAAAGAGGTTCGCTTCAAAGTCTGAAGATATATCAGGATATATCCATACCAGGGGTCCAAAGAAGCTATGAGAAAAACATCTTCGTTGATAGGTGACTCTTCAAGTATAATATCACCACTCTCGACCGGTAGTTCTGAAATTAATTCAACAAAGACTAATGACTTTTCATATTTTGCATAAACAAAATCCAAGTCAAACTCCTGTAGGATAACTATCCATCTACTGATATTTCCACCAATGACCCATCGCATTAACACATATTGAAAAGGGTTGACGACGATGATGATGATGTTCTTGCGAAGTAATATATAGTGACAGAACTGTTGGATAGTGTGACCAACCACCAAATCGATTTTCTCAACATGAGATTAGTTGAGCTCCAATCCAACTAGGCCTTGGCTAAGATAATAGATGACGTGCTCCTCAAGTGTGTCATCCTCCTGGACCAAGACCATACAAATAGTCGACTCTGCAGCAACCAAATACAACAAGAAATCTTTGTTATAATTAGGAAGCCTAAGCAGAGGTGTAGATGTCAGGGCACATTTCAATGCTTCGAAGGAGCCCTGAGTTGCTTCATCCCAACAAAATGGGACCCCTTTTTTCAAAAGATGCATGAACCCTTTAGTTATCTCAACATAATTAGTGACAAAATGTCAAAGAAAATTTTCTTTCCCCTGCAGACTCTAAAGTTGAGGAATGGTGTGTGGGGCAGGAAATTGAACTATTGCCTCAACCTTTAGAGGATCGACCATGATCCCCTTTGTTGACACGATAAAACCCAATAAGTGTCTTGATGTGATGCAAAAACTACACTTGTTCAGATTCAAGCGAATCCGATAGTAGTGACACCTCTCAAAAATGATTCGTAAATGGGCAGGATGATCATATCTCTTGCGAGAACGTGATGCGATATCATCCAGGTACACCTCAACTCTGTGTTTGAGGTCATGAAAAGCAAACAAAATGGCCCGCTAAAAAGTAGCTCCAACATTCTTCAAGCCAAAAGTCATTTTTTGATATGCGAATGTACCCCAAGGACAAATACCTTATGCTGGTCCTTGGGTTTGATCTGAATTTGATTATATCCCAAAAAACATTCCATGAAAGAAAATACTTTGCGACTCGCGCATTCATCGACAATATGATTGATAAACGGGGTCAGAAAATTATCTTTCGGGCAAGACTTGTTCAAATCACGCAATTCCATACATACGTGAATGGTGCCTTTCTTATTGTTGACCAGAATAGGGTTTGATACCCATTTCGTCAATTGCACAGGATAGATGAAACCAACTTTGAGGAGTTTCTCTACTTCATCCTTTATCGTCATTGGTTTGTGAGGGTTGGCTGGGTGAAGCTTTTGTTTGACATGATTGACATCAGGAAAGGTTGTGATTTTGTGCTCAACAATTTGTGGGTCGATGCCTGACATCTCCTCATAAGACCAGGAAAAAATGTTGTGAAACGCTTTAAACAATTTGGTGTAAATTTGAATCTCTTCAAGAGAGTATTCCACTCCAATGAAGACATTCTCCACGATGCCGGGGGTTTTGGAGATATCTATAGGGATCTGTTAAGAAATAATTTCCATATTGCCCTCGGTATATACTCCATGCATGGAAAAAGGGTTAATGGGACAAGTGACATCTATGTTCATGGTCAGGATGAACACTCTTGCCTCTATTCGCTTGATCTTGGATAGAAAGAAATATCTATGTTGTAGATCATCCCAAGGTATGTCGGGACCAGATAATGCCTCCAAGATCGCCTCGTCGGAGGGAAAGACCAAGTCTACAGGGTCTTGAGTGGCGAGAGAGTCCTGAGCCCAAATAGGCTCTAGAACATGATCTAGCTCCTCTTGGGGATCCAGATCAAGGTTGGTTGAAGCTTGATGGAAAATTTTGTACGCAACCTTGGCAACGAATAAGGGCATGGCCATGCCAAGATTCCCTATCCCCTCCATCGAAGCTGATGGGGAAGGTAAAGTCCATGGGTCTTCAAAATAACTCATTTTAAAAAATGAGACCTAAAAATTTGCAACCTTTGGCTAGTCGGGAACAACCAAAACAAACCTAACATCATTGGAAGGTGGCAGATAGTCAAAGGTTCCCATCAAAGATGAAAAGAATCCAACCCCTAATTTGACCATTCCTGACTGCGGGTTATCAATCATCGAGACCTTGGATGCCCCCAATGAAGGGTCAGGATGAGAGAAGGATAACTAGTCAACAGTTATAATCCATCCCTCGTGTGGAAAACATAGGACCCAAAAAATGGTGGCTACAACTGTGCTCATTGTGTAGGTCCAACTTTTCCCTAACAAGATATTATGGTCTAGAGGTGCATCGATTACTTTAACCTCGATGCACGTAGTTTTACCCTGTAACTGCATGGGGAAAGAGGGAATTATGCCATGTGGTCTAAATGACTGACTTTCAAATGTTCTAAGCAATGTGGGAGACAAAGATAACTTAGGCTGGCCAATGGCATTCCAATATTCCAACGACATGACACAAGTCAAAGCACCCTCATCAACCACCGTACTAAAAATGTTCTGTGTCAACTATTTTGTGGTGTATGCCACTACTATATGAAAGGAGACATGGTGAGGAAGACAAGGTTTATGGTCGATTGGATCGAAAATGATCATTCCTGAGTTACTAGGCTCAGCTGCTCCTAAGGCCGACAAAAAATATTTTCTTTTTTATGGGAAGCTCTAGAGAACTTCTAGAGCATACATCATGCAAGGAGTTTGTGCCAGATCCTCCACGACAGAGTAATTCTGGGTAGCACTTGATTTTGTGTTATGAGTAGCCTTTTTGAATTCACCCTTAGGGATGCAAGTCAACGTTTATCCCATTTTCTTCTCAATTTGCAGAGGAGTCAATGGATTGGAGGTCTCTTTTCCCTTATCAACCGATTCTGGCGTCTCGTAGTCACCCACCCTGATCGATAAATGAGTGTCATATTTAAGCATATAAATGTTTGTGTCTGTGTTACTAACATTCGGCGTGAGGGCTCCATGACTACCCCCAGGCGCGGTCATGGATGCAGAGGCTTAAGCCATATATTTCCCTTGTGGAAAAGGGTTTGTCAACACAACATACTATTTCTGTGCTAGTAGCTTATGGGCTTCCGCAAGCCGAGAGCATAGCTGAGTCAAATGATCTTTCGTGCAAATATTACATGCAAAATTCAATTTCCTCTTCTCAGTTTTTCCCTCATCAGCATTATTTGCAACCTTTTTATCCCCTTTAACCTTCTTGTTGAGCACTCAACACACCCAAAAAAGACCATGCCAATGCCAATTTTTCACATTTTGGGTACCACATGATCTTTGCACTATCTGATTCGAGTTCCTATTGAGAAGTGCTTTGTGTTTGCTTGTTCTCTTGACTCTAATTTGATATTCAGGTTTGTTTGTATTTATAAAACCTCGTGAATTAAAAAGGATTAACACTTAAATAAAGAATCAATAGCCAAAACACTTCACCCGAAGCACTAAAAATTCGGCATCGGAAGTAATTCAAAGATTGAAAAGAACCACTTGGGAAACCTTAGTCACAGAGCACTGATCTTCATCGGTATTGGCAAAAGGAATTTTTTGTTTTACGACAAACATCACATAAGGATATCATCGATATCCGATCTTCTTTAGCATCGATAAACAACAAGGGGAATAGGCATTAATGAAGACAGAAACGATATACCCAATAGCCGATACCCTATGTGCTGATCGGAATCAGGGAAAACTAAAAAGGATCGCAACGAACATTCTCACCACGCTAAAGAGTTTTCCCAATCACTAATTCCCTAAGTGTTTCGGCATCGAGATTTTTCGAGGAAGCCAAATCCGAAGAAAAACATGTGATAGGTTTATTGCCGATCACCAACCCCTGATGCCTTTTTTGGCATCGGCTAACCCAGGTTTTTTTTAGAACGCACAACCTGAAGAAATTCATGACTCCAATTTATACACACGAATTAGGGAACCGGTCTTCAATGCCAAGTGTCTTTTCTAGATTGGAGAAATGTACGTTCTAGTTTATACCCCAAGTTATTCTTGGTTCCCTAGGTCTAGGTCACACCTCCGAGTCAACCTTGCCATGAAAACATTGTACAATGATATTGACTAGTGTCAAATCTTTTGTGAGGGACATTGAAGAAAACATTTTTAGCGCATTACCAATCCCCAATCCACCCACTGAGAAAGTGACACTATGGGCCATTTTAGCGTTAGATATGATTAGATTTTGAGCATTTAAGGGGCTAATTAATACCAAATCTCTCATTAGTGGCTACCTCGTGCGTCAATCAAAACAACCATATAGAATCCCTGATAGACCAAATCACCCTCCATGCCTCTGCCATTAACCCATGATGAATTTAAGTTGCATAGATTCAGTGGCATATTTGTTTAAAATTCACTCATCACCCGAATTGAATGGTTGATGTGACATGGTAAGTTCTTCTCTGGTTTAAATTATCTTGAACCATTGTAAATGAAATCATTCTACGTGCAAATAAATTCAGAGCATCCAAAGAAGAAAAATGAGAAATTCGAAAGTTGTAGAGATCCCGTGAGTATCAAATAACCACATTTAGCGAGCTTCACAGGTATGTACCCAAGTCTATGGATTTTACATGGTTTCATTTCATATATTTTTATCTGGTTTTTCTCTTTACACAGAGTTTGAAGGATTATCTAAATTGCAGGAATGATGTCGCCAAGAAATCCAACCACTATACGATCATCGAGGGCGCCGAAGTTGAAAGAACTAGAGGTAGGAGAAGGCTCCTCTCGAAGGGCTGGAAAACAATTGGAATTTACTCTGAGGATGGAACCATTCATTAAGACATCTACAAAGAAGGCTTTCATTCAACCTCCAGCCTTTGGAGACACAGAGGCAAGCACAGGTACCAAGGCGGCACTCCCACATTTGAGAGAACTCTTCAAAAAGATCAGTCGGGAGGAATTCCTGAAATATATCCCGCACAGTGACCCAGATGTTAGAAATCTCAACGACGAGGTGTTTCTGAATATCCGACGGTCGTACCTACACATGGTAGCAAGAAGAACCCCTATGTTTCCCTATGTCAAACTCCTGAAGTGTCTCATTGACCACACAGACACGTAGAAATGTTTGATCAACGACAACAATGGTATATGTGTTGGAGTGTTCCTTCTGGTGGAGGTATAGAATTATTACAAGCTTAGAGACCCTGAGGAGAAACTAAACACAAATTTCATCATAAAATTCTATGAGCGCCAGGACACCAGTAGGGTGATGGCCTCATAGTGGAGAGAAGATAAGAAATACACCAACCATAGCATCGGCTGGTATGAGACGACCAACTTAAGGGATCCATACATCTACCTGATGGATCTCATCTACTGATTATATGGGGAGAAGGACTGCTCTAGATTTTCTGAGGCATGGATGCCTCTATCTTACATAGTGGCCATCTCTGGGAGCGTTTTCAACTACGGATCCATCATCTATAAGCAACTGAGAATCTTCATACAACAGGCTCAGACGTTGAAGGAAGGAGAGACACCAACTTTCTACATGGCTTCATATTTACCTGATTTCATGTGTTCCAGAAACATTTTTTCATGAATGAACTTGATATGGCATGTCTCACAGTTCTCAGTCCATGTATATTTCAACATCCTATGGGAGAACAGGTACAAAAAATCATATTCCCTCATTTGTGATGAATTCATCGATTTATTTCATTCTTTTCAATAAAGAATGCCCGAGACTATCAGTCGTAGCCAAAAAGATGATATCAAAGGTAGGCCATTGGTACTTGGACGAGCGAGACACATACATCAAGGTTTTCGGGGCCACTGGAGCACCACATCTCCTGCTAGCGCATGTTCCTAACCGGCTTGTAGTGGCAGACATATGTTACCAAACCATCCTGCAAGGCTACAAGGCCACCCTGGTCAAGGATAAAAAACGGGCATTTATACCCTATGGATTCCATGTAGGTTTCTACTTGGTGAAGGATACCACTCAAGCCAAGAAATAAGGGCTGAGCCAATTGGAGTTCAGATCCCAGACTGACCTATTCTGCAAGCACGACCCAAAGGGTCTAGTCTTGAAACATGCTTCACAAGTGTCGTCCTACTGGCCATACGCCGATGACAAATTTCAAGATGAAATCTTCACAGAAAATTCCCAAGACTAGGACAAGGTGGTGGCAGGGATGGCTGACCCAAAAATGACCAGGTTCAGAGCCATGAGCCTGGATGAATAGACGACAACCATATATCAATCAGATCAAGAGGCCCTCAGAGACAAAGAGGAAATGATAGGAGTCGAAGTAGCAAAGGTTCCCTTGGTAGTGGCCGAAGCAGCAGAGATTCCCCCGGTAGCCCCGGTGCAAGACAGAGGTTTCCATATGAGACATGACACACAAGAAAGGGGGTTACTCATTACAGAATAGGTGCAATGGATAATTGATCAGCTGCAATATGACCTGGACCTTATAGGAATGATAGAGCCCCCTATCAATAACCCAAATGGGCCCAAGTGGCCCTGAATTAATAGACATTGATTAAATCATCGGGTTAGACGACCCTGAATTCACAATGTCACTAGATGGATCACCAATAGTTGTTTCAGCTCAGCCAAAGATAATCAGAACATCAGGGAGAGGAAGTGCACCAAATCCTCTCAGCGAATTAATAAATATCTATGATGATGAAGAAATCCTAGAGGTATCTCTGGTGACCCCTGTACAAATCATAGAGGAAAAGGAGCTAGGGAAGGAATCCTCTCCATCTCCTGATGCTCAAATTTGCCTCCCAGAAAATGAAAAAGAGGTCAAAATTGTCTTAGACACTAAGCTTCCTGACACACCAGAGACCCAAGAAGATGGTCTGAGGGCTGAGCCATTTCGGGTGAACAAAAGGAATAAGATCCATAGCAGGAAATCAACATCTCAACGGTCGACGATCAAGTAAGTATGGACCCTACCCCCGATGCCTCAATTTTAATCAGTACTCAAATTCCCGATGAGAAACAAACAAAAGTCAGACCTTCGGGACGCATAGAGGAAGTTCAAGAACCCAGCCTTGAACAAATATATACCATCAGGACCCTGGGAAATATGATCATCTGGGGAGATCAAAAAATCCCTGAACTCATGGATGAAGTAGCCGACAAACATGCCATCACTTATGACTGAAAAAGAAAATCTATTGAGCATAGAACCACCAAGAAGAGGAGGATCACTCTATATCGCTCCATCATCATCACCACGGAGGAAAATTTGATAAATACTTAGCATGCCAAAACATCTAAATTGATCGACACAGGGATGGAAATCATAGATGTCACCCTGAACAGAGCAAAAAGGGAAGAAGAGGATCTGGCTATTTCTTTGAAAGAATTGGAACATTTGCGCCACTTGGTGAAGTATTACTAAGACACCACATAGGCTACGGTGTTCCTAAGGAGAAAATTCAAGGAGGCCTACAAAAAATTTACAAATTAACGACACCTATTCACTGCAAGGATAGCCGAGCTTCAAGAAGACACCCTCATGGCACTAGCGATGTGCAAGGATATGGAGAGGTGGTACGAGAAATCACACCAAGCCGTGGAAAGGATCGACTATATCAGTGCTTTGCAACAAGGCTGAGACATCCAATAGCATGAAATCTGGGTGTTAAACAAAAGTATCATCGACCACATTAGGATATCGGTCGAATATTGGGTAAAAATGGATCAGGAACCTCATTGAGAAATCCAAGAGAAATGGCCCAAGTGCGAGAAAATTTGGACGAAGATCAACCGAGCAATGAGAGAGATCGGCCTCCTCAAATTTGTCACACCCGATGACTTTGTTGACTTGCGCAACATAGTCAAATCACACGTTGAACAAGACTCATCATGGGCTGCTGAAGTAGCAAAGGTGATAGGCATGGTGCCAAGACAGGCGCAACAGTTCATGGAGCACCCGATCAAAGCTCTAGCCATGTTGCAATAGTTAAGTGCCAGAATAGTCAAGTATCAGACACAAGCAGTAGAGATAAGAGAGATTATTTCGGCTGCAATGGAACAACATGGATTCCCGTATGCCAACACATGTGAGGATCTCTTCATCAAGTGGTCAGAGTACGAGAAGAGTCACCCACTTAAGTGAGATCCTGAGATGACTCTTAGAAATAATGATAGAAGAAAGCACCATGTGGCAAGTTTTGTTTTACTTAGTTGTACTTTAATAGTTATTTTTAGTTAATAGTATGTTATAAATAGGAGGATCAACCTATTATCAGAGGCTGATGGTTGTTTCAAAGACCCTCATTTTTGGATTTTGTTAAGAACTATTTCGAAGCTGCCTTAATTGAGAAGTCTTGTTTAGGACCAGAGACAAGTTTTTGTTTTTTCATCAAAAGCGTGTATGATTGGATGCGGAGAATAATTATTTTTTATTTTGTCTCATGAATTTATGTTCTAACGAGTAAGAGCTACTATATCTATTGATAAGTTATCTGATTCAATGTTTCACAGTTCTAGTCTTTAATGATGAAGATAAATCGTTGTGTTATTATGTGATTGATGATTAGAGTTAAGTGAATTATTTTACTTACCATCATTTATTGCATGCATGTTTTCTTCTGGTAAATTGTATCTCAGTCAGTAATTGGAATACCAACACGATTAATGTATTAGTACTAGGCTTGTGGTAGAGAATCATTGTCTGCATGCTAAAGTGGAAGGGTTATCCCAAGCTCAGAATTTTCGCTAGTAGTTAAGCTTGTTCCCACTTTGTTACCTAGTTGGTTTATACCAGTTTTTATATTATATCGGTCCCACCTAAGAGAAAATACAAAAAAAAGAGCGTCTGAATTGAAGGAGAAACCTTTAGAAGAAAATGTAAATCCCATCGATTAATTGGATGGATCGTAAGATCTGGAGAACCATTCCACCATTAAACGTTGTAGAGTCTAATTGGGCCTCGATGGAGGGTTTAGTTCCTGTGGTTGAGTTAAATGGATTTAGGACCCCTCAACAGAATTGGCACTAGAAGGAGGGATGAAGAATGAATGGTTGAATATATATTTCACATAATATTTCAGACAACCTATAGATTCAAAACAACCCACATGCATGGCTAGTCATTCCCAAGACAACCCACACACATTGAGTACTCCTAAAATGAGCAAATCACCCCAGCGCGAGGAAGAAAATCTGTTCCCTAATATACCTTATGCTCTTCCTCACGAGGAATTGAACCAATTCAAAAGAGTCACAAGAGATTACGCCCGATAGATCGGTGCATTGCCCTTATCCTTGTTGCTTCTTCAAAGAAAACAAATAAGTAGACCAATGGTTGAGTCCCCCGACCAGGTTTTTGTGCACACAGTAGAAGACCTGATAGATTTTTCTCTCATCAAAATTGGACATCCTCTTAATCTAATCCTTGAAACACCATCCGACAACTTCTCCGATCTCGACGAGTTTTCAAAAGAAGAAGCATTTAACTCAGGATCTGAAGACATGGAAGATAACCATTACTATGATGAAGAAAGGGGAAACGCACCTCAGAATAATCAACCTTGGTGGGCCAGAGATGCTTTGGCCATCCTTGGAGGAGTACATAACCTTCCCCGACATCCAGAGAAGTTACTCCCTAAATTTGACCCTGAAACCTCAGGATTGCCTGAAGACCATATCAAGAAATTCACACTAGCTATCATACTGATGAATGTCCAACATGAAGACGTAGTTTTCAGGTTTTTCCCCTACACTTTCGATAATTTGGCCTCCACGTGGTATTTTAACTTACCTTTAGGATCCATAACTAGTTGGACGAAGTTTCAAAAGGATTTTTTAGATAAATTTGCAGAAGAAACTACTACAGGAGCTTTGATGGTTGAGTTGTTCGCCACCACCATTAATTCAAAGGAAAGGGTTAAAGACTTCAATCAAAGATTTACCACCATCTTAAAAAAAATACATCTTGAATCTAAACCTACTCAGGAATTGAAAATCAAAGTATACGCTAATGCTCTCCCATCTTCTATTTCCATGTTTTCGAAAAGAGCTGCCAAACCAACCTTAGCTGAGAATTTTGAAGAAGAGAAAATGATAGAGTTTCAAATGAAGGGATCTAAAGAAGGCCAGGACTCATTAGTCAAAAAAAAAGTTCAACCTCCTCCTAGGAGAGGACTCCTACTGACTAGACCCCCATGGAAACAAACAGAACAAGGTCCCAAAAAAGGAAGTGGAGACATAGAGGACTATTGGCACAGGGGCAGACCCAGGCTTCAACGCTTCAGCAATGCACAAACAAAACCCTAACTACCAGCCCTTTTGGCAACTTCTACGAAGCAAATGAAGTCCCACCCAAGGTAGAGGCAGTGGGGGTTACAGGAATCAAGTGTCTACAACCTAGCTGGGACACAGATCTGTGATCACAATACCTTAACACAACACTTAGCCAATAACATTCATCAACTTATGAGTCTATTCACCTCACAGATCTGCCCTAAATGCATATCAACATAGTAACGACCAAGATCCTATACTTTAAGTCACTTAGCACATAGCACTAACTCAAATTTATCATTCATTCATATACTAAGCACATAGCATTAACAGATCTATCTATCATTCATCAATATCAATGCACTAAGCAAGTAAACATATGAACAACATCGATACATCGCATAAAGCACACTAGCATAGGATATACGTGGTTCACCCCTAGCGTGGGGCTATGTCCACCAACTCTTCATCTTATTTATTATCTTCTTTCAATCTTCTTACATGCACAGAGCCACAAAACCAACTCTGCATAGAACGAGAGATCTACGTGCACCCCACTAGATCCTCCTTCCCCGAGTAGGTCAAAGCACAAATCCCTTCATAATCTGTCTGTACAAAGCCTCACACAGTCTCTTACAATCACTTGCACTTAGCTCTACAATTCTTACACAATATGCACATAGCTAGCATTAGCACTAAGCCATCGCCCTATACAATCACATAGATCGAATTTTATCACTTAGCAAAAACCAACAACAATGGGGCCTCTTATCTCTCTCAACCACTTATTTATACATTACAAAAGGGGCCTAAACATGGATAAACCCATGGGTTGACATCCCATACCCGTTACATAAACCCTAAACCCAAAAATCCCACAAAAGGGGGCGAGATCCCGCAATCTCTACTTCGCCTAGGAATTCTTTCTTCAACCAGCATGTTGAAGTCCTAAAAATAGTCAAACACGACCAATGTTTCCACCAAAACTTGGTCAAGGGCCAACAGGCCCCCAACACCCACATGTGACTCGTCTCGAGTCACTCTGATCTGGGCAATCTTAATTCAAAGGTCTCAATCTTGGCCAGAGCTGCCTCGACTTGGTGCTTCTCCAGAGCCTCCTTCTTGGTGAACTCTTGAGTGACTGTCTCGGTGACAGATCCTTCCAAGCGTTGTTCTACTGGGGTGACCACCTATTCTAGCTGTGCACCTCGTCCATCGATCTCCTCAAAAAGTTTGCAAGCTTCATCCTATATAGACTGAAGTCTCTGGGTCACTTCCATGACTTTACTCTGGATGGCATGGATCTACTACTAAACTGCGCACTATTCTTGTGATCTTTTCATCTTCTCGACTGCTGACAGTAGCTTCAATTTTGCTTGCATTGTGGCTGCTTGTTGCTTCAACTCCTCGAGCTGTGCTTCCAATGTTCTAAGTTCTGGGTACTCTGCAAGGTGCTCATAAGTATGCGCACTTTGACTACTGAGTTTCTTACATTCTGCGGCCAATTTCTTGATTCTTTCGACTACACCCCTAGTAGTTTCTTCCCTCAGATCTCGCACTTCCTGTGGAGTGCTCGGCACTATTTGCAATTCCATCTCTTCTACTTGTTCTTGGAGCTACTGAATGTCTTCAGTGAACTTCCCCACTTGGTTCTCAGCTGTCTCCTCTTCCATCCGTGTCAATCTCGGCACGGAGTGGAGTGCCCGAGTGACTGATTCTCTAACTCCAATTTTCTCCACGAGCAGTTGATCTTTCTCCTTTTGTATCTGCACTCTATCTTCTGCAAACTTCGCCTGGAGGTCATCTTTCTCTTGCTGCGAAATCTGACTTTTCTCTAGGGTTTCCTCCTCTACTTGCTTTAGGGCCTCCGTGGCCTGTTCTTTTTCCACCTGTACTCGATGAAGGCAAGCCTCTGTCGCATCTACTAATCTGCGTAGTTGGGTAAGCTTGTCCTCTACTTCTATATCCCCTAGTGACAATGGTGCAGTAAACACTGCGTGGCTCAAATAGAGAGCATTATGTACTCCTTTGAGATCTTCCTTGATCTTGTCATACATTGTCTCCTGTTTGGATTCATTTCTCTGCAAAATGTCCTTCGAGGGGTCTGATACCTCTGCGATGATGAGGTTAATGTCATCAACTGTGAGCACATTATACGACTTAGGTCTTTTCACACAGCTCGTCTTTCTAGCTGAAGGTTTCTATGGAGAAACCTTTTTGTTTATTTGATGTCTCAGCCTCTGTAAGGGGATCTTTAGGTGGTGTCACTTTGTCTGGTTCCTGCTTATCTTATTCCCCTTCCTCTTCCTAGTTTACTTTGTCATCTCCTCCCCTTCTAGGTGAATCATCTGCATTTTCCTCTGATGCGTTGTTTATTTCCTACACCTCTTCCTTCTTTTTCTTCTTCCATGCACTGCTTGGTCCGTCATATTTTTCCTGGGTGACTACAGGACTTTCGATGATATCGGGATTAGAGATATTTGTCTGCTCGACTGGTACAAGGAATTCAGTTCGCCACTCCTTAGTCATCTCTTTCATGTCTTCATCAGTTAATTTATACTATGACTGCAACTCCTCCTTAGTTTCATCCCTTCATGCTATGATGTAAATGAAGTTCCTGTCTGTGTGGAACTTCACTATTTTCCCATAAGTATGCAAAGTATTCGGAGTCATTCAGGGAACTAACTCAATGGCTCACCTAAGCTGGAGATAGTAAGTGTGGAAGACAATGTTCAATTGCCACTGCTTCTCCATATCATTGGAATACCACAAAGTGGTGAACCTCGCAACTAGTGGTTCTGATGTCTTGACTTCCGAGAATGCCACTTCCTCTTGCATCTCTCAAGCAACAAAGGAAATGAGGATCAACAACTAGCTGAGGTGGAACTCATAGCCTTGGTATTGCACTTCACGACAGTCCTTCTCTAACTCATTGATGAGGTAGCTCACCCAGTTCATCTGCATGCCCTCGATGCACTTCCTTGCGAGGTTGATGATGAACCCCATGACCTACGTCAGTCTTTTCTTCCTGACGAGCTTACCAAGGATCAACTAGCAGGCTAGGTGCATTATGCCATTCTGAATGGAGGGTACCTTGTAGCCCCACTTCCCTTTCTCCACATCGTCATAGGTTTCCTTACTCTATTGTGCCAGGGTGTGATCTACAACCTTCCCTGGGTAGAAGTCCTATGAGTCTGATCCCTGCATACTTAATCCAGTGATCTTGTGAATCAGTGTCGGATCCACAGTGATGTGCCTATCTAACCATAGGTACCCTCCATGGAAGCATGACAAGAGGGTTTAATGCACACGTTAACCTCCTGATGTCTGCCAAAGCGTGTTATCTTCATCACATTAAGGATCATAGACCTCACGATGTCCATGGTCCATGGATGGGGAACGATCTTCGGCTTCCTTCCAGTCATCTTTCTCAGGTAGCGATGAGGTTCGAGCATTGTGTAATTATTTTTGTCTCTCAAGTTGTAATCGCTAATATTCAGAGCTGGGATCTATCCCAAATGCGGGCCTATTGTGTGTATCCCCTTCAGGAGGTATGCCGTGATCAGTGTATAGTCTAAGTCCCTCAGGACACTATCATGACTAACCGTGCCAACCAAAGGCGGGATATAGTCGGGCAGGACTGACGGGATGAGCTTCACGTTCACCAAGTCATCACAATGCTTGCCTTGTTTCTTTGTCATAGTTTAGGATGGCCTAGAGCGATGTGTTGTCGACGGGGATGCTTCCAATCCTCGTGGCAATGAGGCCTGTACTTTTGTGGACATGACCTTCTCAACCATAAGGTCAATTAGAATCTCTTTTACAAAATGCTCTATTGCGCTGAAGTCGTCCGACATACATACTTGTAATCGGATATCTCAGGTAGGTGATTAGTCTTCTCCAAGAAAGCGAATCAATGGCGAGGTCTCAATAAACATAGCGTGATAGTAATCAGATCTCTTTGGGCTCTGGTAATCACAATTTGTAAAAGTGTCATTGGTGGGACATGCAAAAAAATAAATAGATAACGGAGTAATGGACTCCTCCAACAGGTAGGAATGCCTCAATCAATACGATTCCAACCACTGTGGCGTGGTCCCAATGGTCCAAGGGTGATCTTTCTGGAAATAAATGAATTTATATCCATTTTGGAGCATCAGTCTAATGGTCGAGACGCCTCCAACAACCATATTTCTTCGCCATGGTGAAGTGCCAATCAATGTTGTTCTACTATTCCGGCAATGTTCAAGTTTTGCAAGCCTTCCTTCTGTGAAGCCCTCTCTGGAACCTCCTGCAATTTTTCTAGATTTTCTTTCTTCTTACTGAGATTTCTTGCTTTCTTTCCTGTGATCTGCATCTCTGGATTCCTCTTTCCGTTCTTGTTCTTATCTCTTCTTGGCATAGTAACTTCACACTCCTGAGGGTCTTTTACAAGGTTTGAGGATAATACTTATTCTCTTACTGGAGTAGGTGCTCTACTCTACTGCATGGATAAGTTCTTTAAGACTTCCTGTGTTCTTTCAAATTTGACATCCAAGTCTCTAGCCCTCAATTGCTTCGATTTGTCCTCTTGTTCTTTTATTAAGTGCATTATTCTCCTAGCCATGAAATCCCTTAATTCTTTCTTTTTCCTTTATGTAGCTTCTTCCTCTGCTTTCCTTGTGATTTGATCTTTCTCAATCCAAGTCTTACCTAACAAAAATGGAAATGGGAAGTTGTTTTCAAAAAACTTAATAACCTCAAATTCTTCTTTTGTCAATGTTCCATGAAAAATAACAGGTGTATGAGTAAGTATTCCACATAGGGTTATCATATTTCCTCTGAATAAGCTGATCCCTCCCAATGTAGGAAGCATAGCAGGCTTTCCCAAAATTTTCCAAGTATTTTCTGTCATAATATTCACTTGTGTGTCCTCATCCAATACACAATCTATGTCGAAGTCCCCTATTCTCATCTCTATTTGCTTTTTGTCTTTCAAGATATCTGATAAACTGTCATCTCTATGATCATTCATTGTTTCTTTCAACTGTAATAATATTGTCTCTGATTCTTTCTAGTTCTTTATCATATCCATAGCTTCTTGACCTTCTTCATGGTTTTCTTGTCTCGGGTTCATCTTTTCAACTTTAGCAATCATTCTTGGACAATCCAAAACCTCATGACCAACAACTTTACAATAAAGACAAATAGGACATGTACCAGGGCATTCCTTATCAATATGTCTTGGTCTTCTACAACTATAGCAAACAATCAATCCTCTCTTTCTTTTAAATGATCCCCAACCTTTCCTATACTGTGCAATGGGATCACAGTGTCGTACCTGCAAAAAATTATTTCTAGGGTCCTGCATCCATTTGTTAGTCCAAAAATTATTTCTATGCATAGGAATAACATATCTTTCACTATTTCTATCAGATCTATTCATATCATATCTTATTTTTTCTATCTGTGCCCTAGTTTTCAGGCTAGGACAAAATCTATCAAACATACTTAGATCCATTCTTTTGAAGCAACAATTTCCACTTATCTTACCTCTACCAAAGCAAAAAGATTTTAAGATATTACCTCTTTTCTTCAAATCAGACTTCTCTTCTTAGCACAGAGATTCACATGTCAAGTATACTATTGCACACTACAACGACATATCTACACATCAAGCTTTCTCTTTTCTTCAGTTCCTAGAAATCACAGTTTCAGGTCCCGACAACGGAACCATTTGTTGGCACAGTGGCAGACCCAGGATTCAACACTTCGACAACACACCAAAAAAACCCTAACTACCGACCCTTTCAGAAACACCTACAAAGAAGATGAGGACTCACCCTAGGTAGAGGCAGGGGGGGTTGCATGACTCAAGTGTCTACAACCTAGCTGCGACACAGATATGTGATCACAATACATTAACACAACACTTAGCCAATAACATTCATCAACTTATGAGTCTATTCACCTCACAGATCTACCCTAAATGAATATCAACACAGTAACGACCAATATCCTATACTTTCAGTCACTTAGCACATAAAATTAACTCAGATTTAGCATTCATTCATATACTAAGAACATAGCATTAACAGATCTATCTATCATTCATCAATATCAATGCACTAAGCAAGTAAACATATGAGAAACAACAATACATCGCACAAAGAACTCTAACACAAGATATACATGATTCACCCCCAACGTGGGGCTATGTCCACCAACTCTTAATCTTCTTTATTATCTTCTTTCAATCTTCTTACATTCATAGAGCCACAAAACCAACTCTGCATAGGACAGGATATCTGTGTGCACCCCTCCAGATCCTCCTTCCCTGAGTACATCAAAGCACAAATCCCTTCACAATCTATCTGTACAAATCCTTACACAGTCTGTTACAATCACTTGCACATAGCTCTACAAGTCTTACACAATACACACATAGCTAGCATCATCACTAAGCCATCGGCCTATACAATCACATAGATTGAACTCTACAACTTAGCAAAAACCAACAACAGCGGGGCCTATTATCTCACTCAACCACTTATCTATACATTACAAAAGGGGCCTAAACATGGGTAAACCCATGGGTTGACATCCCATACCCGTTACATAAGGCCTAAACCCAAAAACCCCTCAAAAGGGGGTGAGATCCCGCGATCTCTGCTTCGCCTGGGTGCTTCATCTTCGATCAGCATGTCGAAGTCCCAAAAATGGTCAAACATGGCCAATGTTTCCACAAAACTTGGTCAAGGGCCAACAAGGACCTACAACACATGGTTAAGAAGTTGTCAAATGAAATCATAGGCATGAAGAGAAGTGCAGGGGAGAGAAACCAAGGCCAGAGGCCCTATAAACCTTTCATTAAAAGAAATCCTCCTTTCAAAGTAATTAAACCTCCCCCATCCAACTTAAACATCGATCTAGTAACTGTAGCATCCAACTCTTTTTTTACCTATCATCAAGAGAATCACTCTGAAATAGACTTCCCCCAATGGGTGCATGCCATGAATTTGATGGCCAACCGATTTCTAGATGAAGTCTCCCTAACCGAACAATCAAGCAGCTCGGTTATGAATATTGTTGATCAGGAAGAATTTTCTCCACCGGAAGAGACAACCATGTTGATATGGGATCCTGACCTACCTATTCCTTCCAATGACCTATTTGAGGTTCAAGAACCACCCGCAGAAGTCTTGGATGTGCATGCATGAAGTAGAGGTCAACCTGTCTCAAACGAACTTACTATTACCTCAATTTTGGGAGGGAGACCAGCTTCCGATCACCTGAAAACACCTTTTTCTCCTCGAAGAAACCCTATAAAAATCCATACCCAAGAATCACCCAAGATAGATTACACCATAGTAGAATATTTGAAGAAGTTGAAGGAAAATATATCAGTTATGGGCATGTGTATAATCCCTCAACAAAAAGACTTTGTGTTACAAGCTTTAAAGTCAATAGAAAATCCTACAACAAGCACTGAACAAGGATGAAATCTAATTCCCACAGACCTAAGGAATAAACCAATTGTGAACACCTACTCTGAAGATAAGAAGGGAAAACCTTTTGTCCCGCCGTTCATTTTAACATTTGAAGTCTTCAAAATAAACCTCCATAACTATTTGGTCGACTCAAGAGCATCTTCCAATGTTATGCCATTGTCTATTTGCAAAAAATTAAACGCAGTACCTCTCAAAAGTGACAAACATGTGATACAACTAGACAGAACCCAAGTGAAGGTCATGGGAGAACTCAAAGATATAATGATTAGAATATAAACACACACTAAATTTGTGCAAGTAATTGACATCATTGTAGTAAATATCCCAGAAGATTATGGATTGTTATTGAGTCAGGATTGGTCTGAGAAGTTAAATGGATACTTTATTATAGATTGGTATCACCTTAGGATACCATTAAAATGGCACACAATTATGACCAGGATCAACAGGGAAAGATATCTAAAACATACGGTTACTGACTTAGAAACCCTCAATGAACCCTCATCAACTGAATTCCTTGTGCTAAGCAATTATTCCTGTGACTCCGATTTCAAGAATTTCTCCCCCCTCTCATCTGATGTTCACCTTACCCAAAACCCTAAAATGATTTGTCAATAACCTACGTTGGAAATCACAGAAAAAACAGGAAAGGGGGAGGGAAGTGACAAGAAAGAGGAAGCTGATAAGTTTTTCCCACAAGTTTGGACCTTATACTTTGATGGCTCTAAATCACAAGAAGGTTATGGGGCAGGGTGCATCCTCATTGATCCAAAAGGTAAATGACATTTTATGTCCTGTAGACTAGAGTTCGAATGCACAAACAATACCGTTGAATATGAAGCTCTAGTACAAGGGCTAAAGAAAGCCATGGACTTGAACATTAAAGAATTGAAGGTCTTCAGAGATTTTTAAATCATCGTTAGACAAGTAAGGAATACTATACATTGCAAATCTCCACACCTGAAGAATTACCAACAGGAAGTGCACATGTTAATAGAGCATTTTGAAGCTTTCAACATTACAACGGTCCTTAGAGAAAAGAAAATTCTTGTTTATTCCTTGGCCACCATTGCTTCAAGGATATCACCTCTAGAAGATTATGAAGCATCCCAGTTCACTATGGAATTTCTCTACAAACCATCGGTGCCCAACAATATTTCTAATTAGAAGGTCTTTGAAGGATATGAACAGATCATAAACTTTTTGACTAACCAAGATAATTTCAAAGAATTGGCTATTGCTGATGAATTATTCCAGGAACATTCAACATAGACCAATCCTCAGATAGATCAACTGACTGACAAATCGAAGTCTCACATGATACCGAAAGGAATAGCCAATTTAGAAAACCTTTTTTACGTAAGGGAAAGATTTAAGGGGTCAAAAAACACGAAGACTAGTAGTTCCTATCCCATGCATGAAACTATAAATCTTGGAACCCTGAAAAACACAAAAAAAGTAAACCTCGGCAAGACAATATCTAAAGAGGAAAGGAAGGCCTATCTCAAAATTTTTATACAATATCAATATGTCTTTGCATGGTCCTACCGAGATCTGAAAAATTATGATACACGTATCATTCAACACACTATCCCTTTAAAGCCTGAAGTAAAACCCTTCCAAAAGAAGCTCCATAAGTACCACCCATTCCTAGAGCCCCTCATGTGTCAGGAGTTAAAGAAGATGTTAGATTCCAAAAATATCTTCCATGTTAGACACTCTTCCTGGGTAGAAAACTTGGTTCCTGTAAGGAAAAAGTCTGGGGAAATCCGCCTATGTGTAAATTTCAGAAATATCAACACAACTTTAGAAAAGGACAACTAGCGAGTCCCACCAATGGAGAAATTCCTGCAGACCATATCTGGATCTGAGATTTTCTCCTTGTTGGATGATTTCTCAGGTTACAACCAGATTCTAGTTTCAGAAGAATACCGCTTGAAAACCACCTTCTGAACCAAGTGAGGAACCTTCGCTTACAAACGCATGCCATTTGGGTTAGTCAATGCAGGAGCGACCTTCCAAAGGGACATGGACATAACATTTTTGGGACTAATCAACAAGTGTGTGGTAGTCTATTTGGACAACGTGACTGTGTATTCAAAGAACAAAGAAGTTCACATCCAACATTTAACCCAGATTTTCAAAAGGTGTAGGAAATACGGTATATCCTTAAACCCTAAGAAAACTATTTTCGGTGTCGAGGAAGGTAAGTTATTGGGCCAAATTATATCTCTAGCAGGAATTCACATAGATCCAGAAAGGATTAAAGCTATAGATCAACTTCCATTACCTCACAACAAAAAGGCTATGCAATCGTTCTTCGAGAAAATCAATTTTGTGAGGAAATTCACCCCCGACTTCGCGAAAACTATCAAACCCTTACAAAAAATGATTCGTAAAGATGTTGAGTTTAAGTGGGATGATGAACGAAAGAATTCTTTCAGCAATATTAAGACTGCAATATCTCAAGCCCTAGTATTTCGGAGCCCCAATTTCAATAAATATTTATTCCTCTATACTTTCACCTCTAACCAATCATTATCCGCAGTATTAACTCAGAAGGATGACGACAATAACGAGGCCTCAATGTCATTCATGAGAACTAATCTCCAAGGTGCAGAACTAAATTATCCTACTATAGACAAGCTGACTTATGTGGTATACAAGGTAGTAAAACATTTCAGATCTTACATCCTCAAGAACCATACCAAAGTCATCGTCCCTCACCCTACATTTCGATCCCTATTTACTCAATAGGAAATGGGTGAGACAAAAGGAAACTGGATGGCAGTAGTCCAAGAATTTGACCTAGATATAAAACATGATAAACTAGTTAAGGGACAAGGGTTATGCAAACTAGCATATGTAACCTAGGACCAAGTAAATGAAGACCCCATATGGGAGAATGAATTGGTATTATGGTGTGGTGAATCTTTATACATTTCCCCAAGGCAAGAGTCTTGGTATGAGAAATTGACCTATCTCCTACATAACAAGACTTGCCCAGAAAACCTAAACCCTAGGGAAAGGAGAGCCCTCAGGTTAAAATCCGCACAATATCGCCTCATAAATTCAGTACTCTTTTGTGTTAATTGTGATGGGGTACTTTTAAGATGTCTCGAATGTGAATACGCAGTCAAATTTTTGAAGGAGATCCATGATGGTCCTGTCGGTGGACATTTTGCAGGAAACACCACCACTCATAAGATATTGAGAGATGCCTATTATTGACCTACTTTGTTCAAAGACGCTCACACATATGATAGAAATTGTAAGACTTGTCAAGTGATTGCGGGGAGGGAGAAGAGAGCAATTGTCCAACTTCAACTGATGGTCGTTTCTAGGCCATTTGAGCAATGGGGGTTAGATATCATAGGAGAAATTACACCAAGTTCATCAAAACAACATAAATACATACTAACACCAATTATTTCACAAAATGGACAGAGGCCATCCCTCTGACTCATGTAAACGAGAAGGTGGTAATCCAATTCATAGAACAACAACTAATCACAAGGTTCGGTGTCCCTTCTATCCTTGTTTTTGATAATGCAGCTTACTTTTCTTCCACCTTATTAACAGAGTTTTCTCTAGACAAAGGAATCATAATTAGATACTCTATAAATTATTATCCACAAGGAAATGGAGTGGCAAAATCAACTAATAAGAACCTTGTGAGGATATTGACGAAAACGGTTGCAGACAACCAAAGGAATAGGCATAATATACTCCATAACTCTTTATGGGTAGATAGAGTTACACCCAAAGAAGCTATAGGGAATTCCCCATACTTTCTAGTATATGGACAGGAATCCATTCTTCTGAACAAACTATATCTTCCATTTTTTTCAACTTGCTCAAGAGTCAAGAGGATAGCCCTCATCAGTCATACAACAAAGAATTGACACCTTGCTCATGTTGGAAGAAGAAATGGATAAATATAAATCAATGTTCATATCTCACCAACAAATAGTTAAAAGGTGGTTTGATAAGCATAAGGCTAAAGAAAAGAATTTTGAAGTAGGATACTTAGTCCTAAAGAGGGAAAGAGAAAATGAGCCTAAAGGAAAACATTCTAA